>CM031707.1:12792500-12940000 GCA_018466805.1 Hippocampus abdominalis
TAATTCATCATTTTCCAAAGAAGAAAATGGTTCTTGGGTTCTCCAGGGTTAGGCCTGCAAGTAGGGCCTTCAAAACTCCAAGAAAACAAGGCCTTTTGGCTTCTCCAGGCTATCTCTCCTACAAACATTTGGAATCTTAACCCTCATGCAGTATTTTTAAGCGGCTGCATGAAGGGTATTACGTCCCAAAAATGTCCCTCTTCCAATGTGCAACAACTTTTTTCACTTTAAATTTTTTTCACTTTCAACCCCTCAAAATGTTCAGTGGGAATTGGCCAAGACATAGATATACATCCTATGCAAAATTTCAGCTTTGTGGAGTTATTTTTCACTGTTTTGTCTGTGGTGTCCATTTGTCCAACAGTCCAAAATCGTCCAAAGTGTCCGAAATGTCCAATTTTGGGATAATTACTGCATGGGGGTTAAATTTGTCGTCATCGGTATTATTACAGTGGAATCACTTCAGTCAAACACAATCTGTTTTGTTTGGATTTCAAAACAAAACATAAAATCTAAATTAAAAGCGCAAGTCACCCCCACCCTCCAGAAAAAAAAAGGCTAACGGTGACCATTTTCTGTATGTGCTCAATAGTAAAACCCAACACGCATGCTGGATGAAATAACGTTCAATGCGCCAATGGATGAACATTTTGGTCCAATTTAATCCTGAAGGTTTGCAAACTTTTGGATGTGACTATTATTCATTCAGCGCAACTTGAACGACGGAAATGTGTAATGCGTTACGGCCATTCAAAATGTGTTACCCTGCAACCCGTAACAAAGAGCGTCTCCATTCAGTGATAACTTAGTCACATGCATGCATGCACATTCACAATACACACACAAGCACACACACACACAAACGAGCATGCGCACAGGGAGGTGTTAAAGAAGTGTGCTCTCATTAAACACCCTCATTATATGCAGGAGGGGATCCCCGCAGGTGCAGTTCATTCTTTTTTTTTTCTTCTTTTTTCAGGCATCTTGCAAACAAAATAGCGGCCGGCTGTCATTATAATCTCAATATGTACATGAGTGACAGCATTAGGAGCATCGGATTTAGGGATACAAATTGCGCTCTTAATGTGCCGTTAAGTCAATCGGGTTGCAGGGCACGTTCCCAAATTGCCATGGGGGGATAATAAAAGCATGCAAGGTGGCTGACAGAACACCATTGTGACATCAGAGCTCTTTGGTGGTTCATTTACGTCCATCTCCTTCCTCATCAGTTCTATCGGGTCAATCCGGATCATGGAGTCAGTGAGGCTTTTGTGAGAATAGTTGCAAAAGTTCACCGAAACTCTTGTGTGAGTCGGTCTCCTTGTCGCTGATCGCTCATTCCTCGCCTGCCTTTCTTGTCTGTCTGTGCGTAATCTAATTCAGCAAAACCGAAATGCAACTTCTCCGGGGAGATGTGGGCTCAGGATGTCGGATGCCGTAAAAGCCGCGTTCCACAAGAGTTAAACCCACCAAACCTTTCGCTTCAAAGCAACAAGCGCCTTTCGCGTGATGCAACCATTTTGCGTTGATTGTTGAAACTCTCCGAGGCGTTCTTGTGTTTTTTTTTTTTTTTTGCGCTGAGAGCGAAGCACATCGAAGAAGGAGCGCACAATTGTGGATGAGTGTTTGCGGAGACAAGGGAGTTGAGGAGGCAGCATCCCGCCAGGGTTTCATTTCTTTAATATGCCTCAAGATCTTTTATTAAATGTGATGCAATAGTGATGCAGGGCTGTCAATGTCTGTTTGTGTGTAGGATGTAGTGATCTCGCTCTGTTTAATGCACTTTTCCAACCCCGGAGGAAATGATAGGTTTCTCCATTGATGAGCCAGGGAAACCCCTCCCCTCTCGATCTTACCGCCGCTCAGACAGTTTGTGCGAGTGTGTATTCCAGTGTGTATGTACTCGTATCTTTGTTTGTGAGTTTGCGAGCGTGCGGGTAAGAGTGGAAGGGCAGCTATCTGTGCCATCACACGTGGACGTGTGTTAATAGCGAATGCCCCACGCTGCCACTGCCTTTGTTTGCCAAAGACATCCATATGCATGAGGCACACGTGTGTGTGAATGTGTGTGTGAGTGTGTGTGAGTGTGTGTCTATGCACACAAATGTGTGCGTGATTGTCTGAGTACATGGGGGGTTTACTAATTACTAGATTTCTGTCATGAATATGTATGGCCGCATTCTTTATTATGGGATTGGCTTCTCCACATCACACGGGCGGACGAGTGGCACGGGGAGGGACGGCAGGCCCGGGAGATGACACACCTCTTCATCTTTGTCAGAACTGAAGAAAAAAAAAAAAATAATAATAATGATAATCAACATCACATCCATTTTGCCACCTTTTTATAAAAGACACATCAAAATCTGTGGCAAAGCTTAGCTTAGCCAAACAAGTTTCCACTGGCTGTATGAACTTAAAAAAAAGGAGTAGACGTGTCGCTAAACCCACACTTCCTGTCTGATGAGCTTGATTATTATGTGGGACAAAAGATATAAAAATAATAATAATAATAATCATAATACATTTTATTTAAAAGCGCCTTTCAAGACACCCAAGGACACTTTAACAATAAAACACAATGCGGATTGAGCAGCGGCAGCCAAACGAGCCAGTGTTCACTCAACCCGGAAGTCAGAAAGAAACCACAAGGGAGGGGGAGGGGGAGAAAAAAAAAAACACGCTCGAACTATCCTCATCTGAGGATAATTTGAGTCCAGGAAAAAAAAAAAAAAACTCCAGCACATAAACAAGCGTATGACAATTACAACAAGTCATAAGACATGAACAATGAACGCGGTGATACTGAATGCGATTGTTTTTAGCTTGTGTTGTGGCCATTTTACATGTTTGACAGATGCCCATTAAGATGCAGATTATGTAAGTAGGCTATTTTGAAATATATAGGACTTTCTTTTAGAATTAGCTGTCATTTTGGGGGGGAAATTTTATGTATCAAATTGCTCGCGGTATCGGTACGAAATACTGGTATCGATGACTACTCAAGAATTGAGTATTTCTTTCGAACATGAAAAAATGTAATAGTACGTCCAAAGTCATGTGAGATATCTGGTGGGAGTGGAGGGTGTTTCCTCCAGAGCCGCACCTGTCGCGAATCATCTCGTTATGCTGCTGCCTTTATAAGATCTGCCACGTGGACAACCGGCTGTCAGATTATTCACCTCGGCTCATGATTCTTGTCTCAAAGTGCCTGATTACTCTTGGTGTTCATGACTTTTTGCCGTATTGCTTCTCGCCACCTTTTGGTCTCAGTCTTTTCACATAGGTAGTTCTTGTTGTTATTTCTCGGTTGGTATTTCTCGCCGATTGGATTTCTTTGTCCTTTGAGTGACAGGCAATATATGTTTACCTTGTTCCTTACCCATTGCAAGCGTTTTTGGTTTGTTTTGCCTTTTCCTAGGTTCTTTATTACCAGTTTCTCAAGTTATACTTGGTCAATCCTGCGTTTTGTAAATGACATTTGTCCTCAAACTCTTCTCTCTGTTTACACTTGTGGAATCCCAATTCTGCCCTGAGCTTTCCGTCTACCTGACAATATTAGCTCATTAATCATATCAAGAATTAACTAAAAAAAGATGCGTTTTTGTCAGGCCATCAGAAGGGTGGGAAGAGGAAATATGTCATGATAACAATGAAATCTGAGATGTAAAAGTATGTAATAATAAATGCAATTAGTTACATATTAATCACAAATTAAATCAACCACGGACAAGCACATTAACTCATACAAAAATCCTTAAACAATGTACAGTGAACTATACACAAGTCATACCTCAATTTTCGACCATTCATCCATTCCAGAAGACTGTTCGAAAACCGATTTGTCACTTCCTCGTCAACCCGAGGAAGCGTCACTTCCTCATGGATGGAAAGCGAGAGGAGTCAAGTGGCGCATTCAAGTGTGCTCAGTTTGGTCGAGAACCAATTTTCGGTTGTAATCCGAGACATGAAGAATTCAAAAATATTGGTCGAAAACCGATTTGGTCGAAAACAGACGTTTGAAAACCGAGGTTTGACTGTTTATATCTATCTATCTATCTATGTATATATATATATATATATATATATATATATATATACATATATGTGTATGTATGTATATGTACACACAATATTATGTGCATCTAATATCTGACAAGATTTGATCATGTTTGCACGAAGCTTGCTTGTCCAAAGAAGTTACTTTTCCCCAATGTCAAACTATAATGAAACGTGCGTTTCCCTCGTCCCCTTGCCAGGTCCTGTACATTTTTTGTTCTTTCTTTCTTTTACACACAATGCACTAACGGCCCCAATTTAAACTTACACTCATGCGAACTGACATGTATACAAAATACCGGGCATTAAGTATTTTTCTGCCTTGTATTGTTTTTCCACATGGACAAACTCAATTACAAGCGCCGTGGAAGCCTTTTCCTGGGGGGGGGGGATGTCATTGACGACGTCAATAATGTACACAGAAGCGAGCAGTAGGGAGAAAAAGGACGCATTCCAAAGCACGCCAACATTAAACGTCCGTTTCGGAGGCAAGATGTCTGGACTGAGCGCAAAGCAAGTGTCAACTGCTTTATTATCTGTCTACTCCCAAACATAGTTTTTTATTCCCCCCTCCCACCGCACTCGGCCTGTGTTCACTTTTGCTCTCCCTCTTTTACACTCACCACAGCCCCTGAAATCAGACAATCAGAACACTGTGAAAGCTGCTATCTCAGTCCCCGAACCCCCCCCCCCCCCCCCCCACCGCACCTACCAGCGCTATGCCTCTGACAATAGCCCGGCAATCTGAGCAAAGCGAGGGAAATAAAGGAGTAGGACATGGTTTTAAAGAAGGGAGAATGTCAACTGTCAATCCGGCTGATGCTGGAATCAGTGCAAGCCATCAAACTTGTATCCTAAGAGAAATGGGAAAAAAAAAAAAGAAGAGTGGGACAAGGAGTGTGTAATGAGGGAAAGCGGGGATGAGGGTGACCAAAGCTTCATTTGGAGGCTCGGAGTTGTCATTGTGAAGCAAAGCTCTTCTGACCATCTCTCCATCCTGTGCATCGGCCGGTTCCTGGCATTCCAGTGCTTTGGAAGGTGAGCTCCTTTTGCATGGGAACGGCCCTGACGCGGGTTGGAGAGGGAGCATGAAAGCAAGAAGATCAGGGCCACTGTTGTTTGTGAGTTTTAACACAGACATCACAGGTTTCCAAAATGTGAGAGGGCAGCAGAGAGCAGCAGGGCATAGAGCTGCGGAGAAAGCAAGGTTGCGGAGGAGAGGAGGAGGAGGAGGAGGAGGAGGTGGAGAGGAAGAGCGGCAGCCCCGTTTGAAGGGCGCTGTTGAACTAAATCACCGTGTTTACGTTCTGAAGGAACAAAGTGTTCCGTTGGCAGAAGAGCACTCGTCTGTCCGTTTCCCTTTGCTCTGTTTTTTACCTGAGTCTTTTGTGTTTGTGTGTGTGGACAGTGTCAAGGCCGCTTCTTTTTGCCAATAAAGTCTTTTGCCAACGATCTCAATAAAAAAACAAAATCTGAACTTGAGAACTGGAAACTACGACAGTTTGTCACCCCTTGAAGCCATCACTGATTTGCAGTCGACAAAAGGAAATTGCAGCCATGACAGTATGAAAGTAGAGTCATACCTGTTTTCGACCGTAATCCGTTCCAAAAGGCTGTTCGAAAACCGATTTGTACGAAAAACGAAACCACGCTCTTTAAAAAAAAAAAAATCTTTAATGAAGACGTCTGCTCACAATGGAACGCTACACGAGGAAGCGTCATTTCCTCGTGTAAGGAAGGCGAGTCAAATGGTGCATTCAAGTGCGCTCAGTTTGTTCAAGAACCGAAATTCGGTCGTAATCCGAGGCATAAAAAACTCGAAATCTTTGGTCAAAAACCAATTTGTTCGAGAACAGAGCCGTTCGAAAACCGACGTTTGACTGTAGTCACATCTTGGAGCATTATTCATTCCAAATCAATGGTGTTCTTCCTTAGGAGGGTTGATTATGGCATTGATGAAGCAACATTCTCTTTTGGGGAAGTGGGTGTCGGCCCGGCCACCGGGCGCTCGCCAGCGAGCCCCAGCACCAGGCCTGGATTCAGAGGGGGGCCCCCGATGACCCGTATCCGGGCGAGTGAAAACCCCGTCCAATGTTTTCATTCTTCATCAGAGTCATATCTACACATTATAACGATACACCTTGCCCAGATGTGCCGCAAGTCTATCCATGGGGTCAGTGGGTCAGGTTAAAAAAAAAAAAAAAAGCACCAAATTGTCACGTTGCGAGGTGGTGGTGGGAATTGTATTAAAACACAGAAACTAAATCCAGAACAAACAAAGTCACAAAAACAGCAACAATGACCCGACAATGACTGGTCAGGTTGGGAGTCCTTTTAAAGCCATAATTGCCTAACGACCAACAGGTGTGCAGCTGCAGGTGAAAAGCCCCACAGTGCCACCTGTTGGCCACAAACCGAAACATGACACAAATAACAACCGCTGGTGCTCCTTAGAAAAAAATGTTATGTCCACTCCAAACTATTACGAACGTACAAATACTGTGGCAAGCCGAATTGGACCATGTGGGGGGAAACAAGGCACAGAAAGATTTATTTCAGAGTTGCAGAACAGGAACTAAAAGCAGCAAATGTTTCAGACAGAAAGAAGCTCCCGCTGATAGCGCAACTTGAGAGTCACTCCGCTTGTCGCTAGCATTGCGCGCCGCCGCCAAGTGGAACGGGAACGCAAGATATCAAGCGAAAGGGAGCCGAAGGAACCCGTCCCGTATCTGGACGAGTCCTTCTCGTCTACTTCGTCTATCAGTGTCCAAAACTGCCCAGAGCAGAGAGTGAAAAGGGGGTGTGCGCGAGGTGGGGCGGAGGGGGCAGAGAGGCGAGAACGATAGCCATTTTGATTTTATTATCTGGAATGTATCAACTTAATCACAGCTCCATTCTCCCCCGGTCCTCCCCTGGGCTTCCGGAAGACACTGAAGGAAAATTGGAAAAGTATCACAGGGCCGGAGTTGGAGATGTGTGGAATGGGCAGTTGGAGTGGGGGCTGGGGGGGGGGGGGGGGGGGCGCGACAACCATAAAGAGAGAGAGAGGGGGGAGGAAGAGATAAACCTGTTAATTTTTCATGGTCAGGCGGTCATAATCTCAGTGTTGGGTGCCCTTAGAGCCAATTTGAGCGTGTGCATATGTGTGCGTGAAGGAGGGGAGATGGATTGAGCTTCATTACCAAGACTTAGGGGACCCACCAACGCCCCTCACCCCCCCCCATCTGTCCCTGACTGACTTCCGAAATTCATAATAGTCACTATCATAAAGGCACATTATCCTCTGATAGGGGACTGCACTTTCTTAAGGCTATAAAAACACTCCAACTTAATTTATTTGCCATATATGGCCACAGATAGAAGTAATGAAGTGACAGGAAAGTGTCGGTTCAAGTTTTTTTTTTCTTGCCCCAACCCCCCCAAGTCCACAATTTGCAAATTATATGACCACTGGCGCAGAGTGAGGCGAACAAAGGCGACATCATCTCCACAGCTTTCAACTTCTTTGACTTCTTGTATGTAATTGACTTTTTGGCGTGTCGAAACCGATGCACAATGGTGTGTGTGTGTGTGTGTGTGTATTTGTTTGTGTGTGTGTGTGTGTGTGTGTGTGTGAGAGAGTGAGAGGCTTGCTCCGTGAAATGGTGCAGTGTCAATGACAAAACACCTGGCACTGTTTAATCAACATTTTTCGAGAACGCGAGCTCCCTTCATACACACTTGGAGCCACTTAATAATGACCATAATCAACCATCCTCAACACACACACACACGCATACACACACACACTGACACATGCACAGTCTGGCAGCACATGGCCATGTAAGGGGAAAAGCAGTGTGTTTACACTAAAACACTGCTTGTCTGAGAGGCTTTAGTGCTCAGGCAGAGTGGGTAGCCTTTTTAACAAGGCTTTTTTTTTTTTTTTTTTTTGCTAAAATAAGAAGGAACAATAAACAAAACAAGCACACGCAGGAACCGTCTTTCCATTTAGTTCATGTCCACTGCAAAACTAACTTCCAATGTCGGCGCTTTGGTCAAGGTGAAAGGTTTCGGCAAGTTTTGACAAAAATGCATACGTGTGATTGAAATGACGACTTGCTAGCTAGCAGCTGCCACCATTTCTTCCGATTGGAGGAGTGTGTGTGTCTGTGTGTCTGTGTGCATCTGCAGGTCAGAAAGGCAGCATTTGTTCTGTGAAGCCCTATAAACATCTGCGATCCCTTTTAAGGGATTGTTTAGATTGACGGAACGCAAAAATAAACGTTCTCGAGGAGGCCGCTACACTCGACTGAAAGAGGGATCTCCACTATCGGCATTAAAATGTGTGTGTGTGTGTGTGTGTGTGTGTGTGTGGAGCCTAAAATGACAGGTTCTTTTTCGGGGACTGTTTTGCTGATCACTGGACTCTTTTGCATCAACCTTTCATGACCTCTCTCTTTTATTTATTTATTTTTTTTCAACCTCAGACTTCAACTTTGTTTTTGATTCCTTCAAGTGGGGTTCCCCAAATTTACCCAGAATGCAGTACAGTTCAGAGCAGATGGCGGAATGTCAGAGTGAAATTCTGCAGGTTATTTATTTTTTAATCAGGCACACAGTGCCTGGATTCTTTTTTTATTTTATTTTACTTTATTTATTTATTTATTGGCCATTATAAATGCCAACATTTTTTTTTCTCATTTGCCTTGTGTACAGTTTCTGTTGATGTTTTGGCAACGCATGATGCATTTGACTACATTTGGGCTCTAGATGCTAAATTAGCAATTGACATCTCGAGCTAAAATATTTCCGTAATCTGTTTTAAAAGAAAAATGGATGCCACTGCTACAACCCGTTCCTAATCACCAGACCCATAGCATCAACAACTCCCTGCACACCAGCAGAAACTTCTCCTCATCTCCTTTTTTTTTTTTTTAATTCAACACCCCTCCTCATGCAGAGGAGTTGTTGTGTCTGGGTTGCTAGCAACATGTGGTCTATCTCAACCCCGGCGCTGCCTCTCCTTCTTCTCGCTCACGCTCTCGCTTCTTCACACATACGCACGCACACACTTTCTCGCCCACAGGTCTGCTTCGTGGAGCACCCGTCTCCTTGAGAACGTCCAACTTTGAGGAAGTGGGGTGTCGTCCATTTGTGATTTAGGTCATAAAAGAGGCAGGGGATGGTCGGCTTCTCTGCGCTTTGTTTATTTGAAGCGGGAGCCATTACTGCTGTCTTTGGGGGCTGTATTTATACACAGACACAGACCAGACATGGGCTGACACAACTGGACTCTGCGCATGGTTCTGTCCCGGCGTGTCAGAAAGTTCAAGAAAGAAGTGGCTGGCGGAGGAGGGGGGGGGTGTTATTGTACGCGTACAGCGTACAGTAAAGATAAACTGCTGTGATTTGTGTTGGCCTGAAAGAGGAAAGCCCGCTTCGAGAAGACTTCATCAGCGGGATGATTTTGGGCCGACGCAGCAGGCCAGTCGGTAATTTCACTCGTGAAAGATGTCGAGGCAACCACCTGGTCTTAAAATAAGCAAACAGGTGCAGCTGTGGTTACGGGATGTAGCGGGGGTCGTTGGGGGGTATGTGTACCCCTTAAACCCGTGGACATGTCTCATTGTACCAAGTAAGGTAGATGGGGAGATCGGGAAAGAATATAAAAATAAAGTCAGATAGATGACTTTGAAGTTATGAATGGTCATGAGGAGTTACTGAAATGAGACATAATGTTTGATTTATTGGGAGATGATCGAGATACTTGATGAACTTGTTTTCCTACAGAAGCCAGACACTTATCCGTGAATACTTTGGTGTCCAGGAGACTTTAGTTTCTAGAAGTATGATTTGTTTACAAGTTGAATTGTTGATAGGTCAGGTGTACAGAAATAATTTGTTAAAAATTAATATAACTAAAATTTTTTCACAGTTTTTCTTCTTGAGAAATGTAACATCGCAACATCTTTCTTTTTAACCTTGCATATTATAACCATGGCTTAACAATACTATAATCCGCATAATTTAACAATACACTGAGAGCTTTCCTATTTTGTGGATTTGTCAGTAGGAAAAACCACCCAAAAAAAATTAATTTGTTGAAACAAACATCCATCCATCCATTTTCCGAACTGCTTAATCCTCACAAGGGTCGCGGGGGGTGCTAGAGCCTATTCCAGCTGTTTTCGGGCAGTAGGTGGGGCACACTCAGAATCGGATGCCAGCCAATCACAGAGCACACAAAGACGAATAACCGTCCGTGCCCACACTCACACCTCGGGACAATTTAGAGTGTTCAATCAGCCTGCCATGCATGTTCTTGGAATGAGGGAGGAAACTGGAGTACCCGGAGAAAAACCACGCTGAAACAAACAGACACCGCCAATTTAAATGTGCGTGATATTTATTTTTAAAGAGATTTTGTAAAGGCAGAATTTTACGGTGTAGCTCTGGTTTTGGACCTCATTATTGCTCAGGCGTACCTAATTTTATGTCTTGTGTTTATGTGTGTTCTTGGGGTACTTTTTGGGTGCTTATTGAGAACTAAAGTCATAAAAAGACGAATGCATCAATCACGAACCATTGTTAGGTACACAATATGACCAAAAGTATTTTGCCAAATGATTAGAATCAGGTGTCCGAATCACTTGGCCTGCCCACAGGTGTATAAAATCAAGCACCGAGGCACGCGGACTGTTTTGACAAACATTTGTGGAAGAATGAGTGGCTCTCAGGAGATGAATTGATTCCCGCGTGGAACTTCCATACAATGCCACCTGTGCAACAAATCCAGTGGTGAAATTTCCTCGCTCCTCCACCTTGCGAAAAGCCTTCCCAGGAGAGTTGAAGCTGGAATAGCTGCAAAAGGTGGACCGACCCCATTTTGGAAGCCGATTGGGATGGCACTTAATATGAGTCAAGGCAGGTGAGCAAATACTTTTGGAAATATCGTGGATTTTGCGTATGACCCTCCAACATCCCTAAAAGTGACGTTTGTGTGTGTGTGTGTGTGTGTGTGTTTGTGTTTGTGTTTGTGAGCGCGCCTGCAGCCTGGTTGCCACTCGGTGTGGTGTAAACTGGTCCCATGGCGTCTGTTGCCTGTCGGCCATTACTTCAAGGTTGCTGCGGCTTGTAAAAGCCTCGTTAACACAAAGGCCCGCTCACATGTTAATTGGATAATTGACTAATTAATTTTTACATAAAGGCGTGCATGGGGGAGAAAGGCTGCCTAATTGAAAGTGACTATAGGTTTAATTACGTGAAAGGGTTGAGAGGAGGAAGTTGCGAAGGTGGGCCCCCGCTCAGCTCTATTTGCGTTCTTTTGTGTTATTCGGCTTTTATTCCGAGCTTTTAACAGTTCCTGTTTTGCGCGCATCCGTCTGTTTACTCCTCTTTTGTCGACAAATAATTGCCTGGCAGCGAAAAAGGCAACTCGCAAACAGTCTGCCTCGTGAGTACGTGGGCGAAAGATGCACAGCCAGACACGAGGGGATTGAGTCACCAAGATGCCAAATCAAAGATAAAAGCCGCCACAAAAGTGCCGCTTGTTCTCACACACCTTCCTTGTTCCACTCTTTGACTGCGTGCGGCGCCGAGATAATTTCCGCATCGACGCCAAAGCACATCAGACACCTTTTAACCATCTGCGGACATCTGTTGCACGCTTGCAGCCAGCCGGGCAGGCATCAGTGTGATCGTGCATTCACATCAACAGTAATCCAAGTCCAATTATTGAACGGTGCGCAACGTAACAGCGCGCGGGAGAATGTGCGAGCGGACGAATGTCTGTTAATTCAATTCCGTTTCCAGCGCTCTCAAAAACGCCACCGCAAATTAAATCGGCCAGGGGAGCAGGCGGCTAACAAAGGAAATTAACAATGATGCTGCCTCTGTATTAGGGCATATGGATTCGCTGCATGTTTGCCGCGGTGCGCGCGCGCGGCCGCGGTCTCATGCCGTCGTATGCGCGGAGAGAGGAGGGGTGAGAGGGGCAGTTTTAATCAAGAAATCCATTCCACTTTGCTCACCCCTCTTTTGCTGCTTCCTCCTCCTCCTCCCTTACTCCTCCTCACCGTGGCGGGCTTGTGTGGAAACAGAAGTGCTAAATTACCCTGGAGCAGTCAGACAAAAACATCTTGTTGGGGTCTAAATTGCTTTGCATGCATGTTAATTGGAGAGAAATCCCTGCAGTGTATTTAGGTTTGCGTGTGCATCGCTACTGGATCTGTTTATGTAAGCGGGTGTGTGCGCGTGTGTGTGTGTGTGTGTGTGTGTGCGTTGGGCAGCGCTGGCGAGCTATTATAGCTGCGACGCCTTGCCGAGATTGGGAGGTTATCTGTTTTTGTTGGTTAATTGTGAAGCTGATAGTATCAAGGGGGTCCGGGGCCAATTCAAGTGGGCTTTCAGCCAAATTACTTCAGTAATCGTCTGTGTTCAAGTCCCTGGGAGCCCTCGCCAAGATACAGCCGGCGAAGCCCACCCCAAGTTCATTGCAGAAGGCCAGATCGGACCCCCGCTTTAGACAGCTTAGACTGTAATTGAAATGATTTTTTTTTTTCTTTTTTTCACACATTATTGGATTGCTGACAGGGTTTCACCCAAAATTCCATTTGTGGTCAATTTTTATCCTGTTTGTTTTTAATTAAGGCAGGCAGCTAATGAAGTCAGAGGGGATCTTAGCCAAATGATCAGAATTGCCTCCATGTTTCCCTGTTATCTTTTAACCAAGTAGGCTTTAGAATTGGAGCATGAAATTGTTTGAAACTAGGAGAGTAATTCGTTTGGATAGAGTGCACCAAAAATACAATTTAAAAATAGAGGCCAAATACAAAGCAAAACAGGGGCCTCGGATTTTGAAATCTATGCGCATCGAGTATGTCAAGAAATTTCACAGACGATGACCAGAGATTATTTTTAGCGAGCTGATCATGGCACAGACATGAGAGGGGGAATCATAGTGGCTTTGTTTACATGGGCCGCAAGAGCAACTACCGATGTTATTCACGGCCTGTCTGTATTTGCGAGTCGATCGTAGCCTCTTCCAATAATATTCCTGTTTACACGCGACAATGATCATTTTTAGGAACAGAGTACTGAAATAGGGTTTCCTCCTTGGCCCGGGAGAATGTGTTCTTTTTATTTTAGCTTCATCTTATTTTCAAACCCCTTCTCACGCTTGCAACTCACGACAAAATAAAGTAAAATGCAGACTGGAGAAATGCCATAATGGGTTACCTGTTGTGTTCCAAGGTCAAAAGGTCAAAAGAAGACACATCGGCTTTTTATGTGATTTAGAAGAAAAAAAATGATAACTAGAGTCAATGTTGCTGTAAAACACAATATACAGTATGCGTACCCTCTAAATCACAGGTGTCAAAGTCAAGGCCGGGGGGGCCAAAGCTGGTCCGACACACCATTTTATGTGGCCCGCAAAAGCAAATAAAACATGGTAACTTCCATGACGCTTGCAAAAATATCTACAGTCAAACCTCGTTTTCAAACATGTCTCGTTCTCGACCAATTCGGTTTTCGACCAAAAATTTAGAGTTTTTTCATGCCACGGATGACGAACAAATTTCGTTTCTCGAACAAACTTGAGCGCACTTGAATGCACCATTTGACTCCTCTCGCCTTCCTTACACGAGGAAGTGACGCCTCCTCGGGAGACGAGGAAGTGACGCGTCCTCGTGTTGCTTTCCATTGTGAGCAGACGTGTTCGGTAAACATTTTTATTTTAAAAGAATGCGTGCTTTCGATTTTCAAACAATTTCGGTTTTCCAACAGCCTTCTGGAACGGATTATGGACGAAAACCGAGGTTTGACTATATTAAAAGTTCAAATTATCACATAAATAGGAGAGATATTCGAAGCATGTTATCATTGCCAAACAACCCATTCCACTAACTTAAATAATAGTTGAATAAACCATTATTCTTTACTTCTTTGGTGTGATTTCAGTCATAACGGCCCGCGACGAAAATCGGTTTGTCACCCCTGCTCTAAACTGTATTCTGTGGTCCGACGGCACACGACTGTCTCTCACAACTGACACGAAATGGATCTGTCATGCGTGTGTGTTGTCCAGCAGCGGCTGTGTGTGTGCCCCACCCCTTTTCGATATTTATATCTTGAATGCTCATATCTCCATGACGATACCATAACAATGTATCGCCCAGCCCTAGTTGATGTCACGTTGTTCTTCTTTAACGGCAAATCGAGTTCAGGCTGAATCATCAACACCTCCGCACGGGGTTGCTGTCAATCCCATTCCAATCGGCAGATCGTTTAACAATCGATTTAGCGCCTCACGATGCCCTCTCCCAGTCCTAGCCTTGAGCACAAGGGCAGTGAGTATTAAGCATTTATGAGGATTGGTCAAGTTCTGTAGTTCAAATTTGACCCACGCAGCCACCAAGGGGTTTCATAAAATGACCCAAATTGTTTCTGTGAAGCCTTCTGGTGTTCTTGCTGGACCACAGGCCAGGAATCCCCAGACAGTGACCTCATATCTCACCCCGTATCCCCCCCCCCACACACACACACACCCGCGCACATTTCCCTCTTCCTTTCCTGAGAATTTACCAGTCAAAGTACACTGTGTTTGATTCAACATGTCACTCAAATCAAGCCGCTTCATGTTTCGCGTGCTTGTTTTTGTGACAAGTCGAGACAACACGTCACAGTCTTCTAGCAATCATTTAGTTTTTGTTTTTTTTTTGCTGTCACTTTGCCTCCACATGCGTGATGGAATATTCTGCCACACATCGCAAACACATTGTGTGAAGCAGACAATTACACGCACACACACACACACGCACACGCGCATATGCGGAGCGCGTTGAGAAGCTGCGAGCATGAACACTTAACCCTGGAAAGATTCAATGATGGCGGATAAAAGAGTGATTTGTGTTCCGCTAAGGGGAAAATGAGTAATCCTATCATTCAGCGTGACATGCAACACAACACGCCACATCAGCCACAGGGAAACACACACACACACACACACACACGCCTGCACACAACACTAAACACTGCCTATCAGGATGATAAAAGCGCTCCTCGCCCACGCCATAAAGTGTTTGATTTTTCTATTTTCCATGTCATGTATTTTCTCCTTGCGCTGTGGTAAACCTTCCCATCCCTTCCACTTCCCTTCCGCAGGCATCACTCCTGACACAACAGCATACACGTTGGTGTCTTCATGTAAATATCTTCACTAATCTCGATAAATATATTTATGAGACTTAATACCTTGATGTGCACTCATATTTAGCATATTGATCATCTAGTTTTACAGTCTCATGAATGCACATACACGCGCGCGCACACACACACACACACTCATAGAGGCACACATCTTACTCTGGGTCTAAGCCAATCCCTCGGTCTTTCCTTTTTCCTGTCAGGGCATTAATTCTTGCCCATATTTCCATCTGATTATGGTCCGGTTCTACCCGCAACTAATTGAACATTAAATATAAAGAAAGTTAATGAAAATGTCCTTTATCCCCTCCAAACTAGGCCTGAGAACGCATCTATTAACACAAATTAATCTGGCCCCGGCGCATGTTTCAGGGGAAAAAAAAGATACATGCACAGTTTACTGCTCTCATCCAGGACCTAAATTATGCAACCTCTGTCAAAGCAGGACGGTCAGATAACAAATTACATGTTACTTTTCTCAAATGTAATCCTTCTGGGAAGGATCCACAACGAGAAAACGCTTTGGGCTACCGAGAACTGAATTGCGTGTGCTTGCGGTTTGCCCGAAAATTGTCAGCACAGGCTGCTAGCGGTCAGAAAATGGCCTTTTTTTTTTTTTTTAATTCATCATGAGGAAAAACAACCACTGAGTGATGACGAAACTGCCTCAGGATGCTTGTCCGGCAGGCGGTACAGGTCACCATGATGTGCTTAACTCATTCAGTACCAGCCAATTCTAGTCTGAAAAGACGTTTAAAAACGTCTTTGGGAGTGAATGAGTTAAAATCAGGTCAACCCTGATCGGGCTTTTTTTTTTTCCACCACAGGGCGTGTCGATAGGTAGCTTTGTGCCAAGGAGCCAATATGTAATTTGCCAATTCATTACGTGATGAAAATCCACTCGGTACCCGAGTACCATGATGTATAAGAAGAAACATGACTTGGAATTTGTGATTTAAGACCATACGTTTTGTAACATGTATTTCGGCAAAGTATACTGTTGGAGCTGCACCATCCGCCAACGTTCGAGAGCATACTTCTCTGACGGTCGCATATTCGGACATGGTCTACAATGATAGCAAAAAGGCTTAAAAGTACCCAATATGTCATTTACACTTCATACGATGAGCCCGATCAAAAATCAAATCCTCTCCGTCACTGAACTTTCATCCCCAAGTTATTGAATAAAACATATCTTGCCGAGTTAAAAAAAAGAAAACTGCAGGCCTTAAGCTTGAATCTGCAGTCAATTGTCTTGTTAGTTTTACTCCTCCTGTGCTCTTCTTCCCCCCCGGAAAAGCTTCCTGTGCAGTCGGCTCCAGCAGCGCTGAAGACACCCGCTGAGCGCATGGCCGATAGATAGTTGGATGCACGAGGCAAAAGGAGAAACCAAATGAACGCGTGGATGTTTTTATTCAGATGAAAGGAATAAACGCAAAGGCGTTTATTTTGTCCATAATCCCACTGAAAAGCCTTCTCCATTCCCCCCCGAAACCCCCCCCCCCCCCCTCTCGCTCCCCGAGGCTCCTCGTATTAGCATCTCTTCTGGACAGCGAGGGGTTAACTAACCCATTTAAGGGGAACCACAGAAAACAATACTCGGAACCCTGAAAGACAATGCCGATGCCTTTCTCCTCCATATTTGTAATTTAACATCAAAAGGCTCCTCTCCGAGCGACCTCTGAGAGCCAGCATCTCTTTAATGAAGCGCCCCACCCCCCTTAATCACATTCAAATTGGTTAGTGTTCAGAAAATAGAAATATGTATTAGATAGCAATAAATTTTCATCATTGGCTAAGCCTGCTTCTTAATTGTCCTGTCCCAAGGCTTGGGAATTTCATTGTTCGTTAGGTGCTTAAGTCCCCCATCTCATTCAGTCTCTCTGACATTACTGCTGAGGGCTCTAATGCCCAACTAATTTGAATGGGGATTTACATGATAGAGCAGGGAGCATTAAAATGTGGATGGGAGAGAAGAAAAAAGAGCAGGGGGTGGGGAGAAAAAAAAGAGGGGGGGGGAATGGCTGCTTTCACTTAAAAAGTCACTTTGTTCAAAGTCAAATGACAGTGTTTAAAGATGCTCTATCGCCCCCTCCTCGGGATTTTGGACAGCGGTGCCAAGTTTAATGGTTCGTTATCTTAGCCCCTCCGCGTCTTGCTCTCCACTCGCTTACCGCGCTCACTTTCTGATGCCAACCGTGCTCCTTTGGCACCCCGCAGTTTCGGAATATACGTTGCTTTAGAGCGACTTTGAATTTTTAAAGCACCTTTAATGCCCCCCCCCCCCCCCCCCCCGTGTGCCGGCGGCAGTCAGGACCAGAGGTGTCGCGATATAAGCTGTGTGTTTCTACATCCGCACGTTTCACGCGAGTTATGGAAATATCTCAGGAAAAGCCCTAAATGGAATAAATGACCGAACCGACTGGAGGGAGTCAGCAATTAAAAAAAAAAAAAAAACCTTTTGTCATCTTTGTGGAAATTCTCAAAATCTGTTCCCATTTTGATTTTTAAGATACCACGGCACCTGAGGAAAATCAACCCATCAGAGGCAGGAGGTGTGACTGACAGGGTGTCAATCATTTGGTGGGTACTCGTGGGCACACCCCTGCAGCTTGACATGTTATCTTGTGCCCCAAGAGCTTTGCTTCAACCATTGCGGAATATCAGCCTCTGGAAAAAATGAAGTCCATATTTGCCAAAAACTAGGCATATGAATAGCACAAATACTTCTATTTCTTTTGAAAAAAAAGAGTCGCACAGTACAGTAACATTCATGGTGATGTAAGTGCTCATGCAAATTTTGAGCGGAGAGAAAATAGATTCCGGTTGACCTCGTTCGTCCCAACGTGAAATTTGTGCCCGTGCTTTTGTGTTCATGTGATTCTTGTTTGTCCCACCTGTGTCAAGGGAGCAAGTGTCCGTCACTGTTTGCTCATAATAACGCAAAGACCAGAAACGACGAATCATAACATGATGTCATAACCTCATATTTACCACCGCGTCGAGACTTTTGTTTTCCCACGTTTTCACTTCCAAACACAGACTTCCCTCCTAGAATTTCTCGTAATTAGTGTAATCTTCTTTGACCCGGCTGTCACCTGTGATGAGAAGAGGTTGCGCAGGGTCGCAACTAATGAGAGAGAAGGCTTGACCTTAGACATGGAGTCATCCTAGAACAAAACACACAATAGCACAGCGAAATCTTGCAAAGAGGAATGGCTCATTACTTAATTACCCTCCGGTGTGGACAGCGGACTTTATTGTTTTGATTTAACACTTTGTTTTAGGAGTTTTGATGACTTGCATTTCAATTTGGTCGATTTTCACGTCCACCATTTAAGCACGCTTTCGATACTTTACGATTGTGTGCAGGTTTTGAGCAACCTCAGCTCTTGGTCCAGAACAATGCGGCTCAAGGTTGAATTTACTAAACACAATTTAGTGTGTGGGACACACTAAATTGTGTGCTCACTGACTGCACACACCGTTGGTGGTCATGTTGCATGATTGCTATCTTTTACTAAGATCCCAAATAGCGCAGCAAAATAGTTTCTCATAGACTGCACACACTGTTGGCAATAGGATTAACGTAGAGTTACGTCAACTGCCGTATTTCAAAAAAGGGGTTTTGTGCTTCAGGTTGGACAGAGTGTTTTTTTCCGTGGAAAATTTGGAACAGCAATGAAGTTCGAAGTGATGGAATTGGAAGTGTTAGTGGAAGTCAAACGGTTGCATAAAAGAAATCAGTCACGAATATATTTGGGAAGGCCAGCGACCTCATAAAAGCCATGTTTCGGTTAATTCAACCAGGCGGGATTGTGTGTGAATTGGCTGCGAGCGCCCATCCTGCACCAGAGTGAATTTAAAATGTGTGACACACCTAAAACTGGACCTTGGAGAGGACAGAACCAATTGTCACAGTGCACTGAATAATCCAGAGGCAAGGAAATGCAGAGTTGAGAGGAATATTGTCATATTTCTAAAAACATGACTCCTTCTTGTGACTGACACCAGGTCAACCCTAAAATAATTGCTGAATAGAAAATGTTTGTTTTTTTCTGGTATTTCAAAAGTGTTTACATAAGTGCAAACATTCTCCCTGCTGACTCTCACCGGCCCTAACATCAATTATTGAAAGCCGCAAAATGTCAGCCATTGCTCCAGTATGATAAATCACAATGACCATGCAAAACCAATCGTGTTTACATACGCTCCTACCGAACGGTACAACATGAATTGTGCGGCAATACTGCCCACTTGGCAAACGTGAATGAGCCCAATTAGTAGGTCAGCTTCCACATTGGTTGACATAGACGATCAAGTTTACGCCCATTATTGCAAATTGCAACCCTTTCGTAAAATCAGGTCCTCGGTCAAAAGATGAGATTCACAGTATGAAGGGTTAACTCCGGTAATCACCTCTATTGATCTGTGTGTGTTAGAGGAAGAAAAATTCTGGTTCCAGAGCAGCCAGCCATGAATGGTTATTGATCCTATCATAAAGAGCCTCTGTCTCTTGAGTGTACGGCTCTTTAGGTAATCATTGATGCCTGTTGTTCTCTTTTTATGGCCCTTTGACCACTTCATATCTTACACCTGTCCTCCTCATTTTCCCGTTGGTATTTTTCAAACTAAGCGCAATCCAATAATCCCCAATACACTTCCCATTTACTGACTCCCAAAAAACTGGCACCGAGATTGGGCATTCTAGACGACTGCTGTAAATGATTGTCTTCACTCTGGCTGAGCTGCATGAGCTGGACTGCCACCATTGATAGCTTTCAGCTCCCCAACTTTATCAGCGTGATAAAAGCTCTGGCAGAGCTTGCATTAGAAATAATCAGCCAATCTCCCCCCCTTCAGTTTTGTGTCTAGGTGGGGAATGGTTGCCACATATTCCTTTCACTGGGACAAGACTGAGAACAGGATGACGATGCGATCCCACGATGTCTGCGTTTGATAACGGGCGCACGGAGAGGGTGAGAGCGTACAGCAACCCAATGTCTGGCGGTTAAAATAAAAGTCAATTAGGTGCGTGTCCATTCTTGCTGTTCGTATTTGTTTTCGGGCACGTTTTCAACCTTTTAATGGCTTTCTCGCAAAGGTGGAGAGCACTTAATCCGAGCGGTTATGCACTGGTGTCACGCCACCTAACGCCCACTCATCACCATTGGGAAGCACATTCACACATGCGAGCGCACACATCCTTAAACTGGCATGCAAACGTGAAGCAAAGTATATTTTTAATATGCGCGCACGCGGTCTTATACAAATAGCATGCCGATACACGCACACACACACACCTTGGCTCGCTAGGTGCACACGCACAAAGACACAGACAAATGAGACCTTAGTGGAATACTTGGTGGGTTTTCTGTTATGGTCATGATTTCCTTGAGGGCTGTGAAAACACACTACATATGGAGTCCATCTCCTCTATGGCTTACTGTAGAGACTAAAACACACACAGCATCAGCACGTGCACTCACAAAAAAAAAAAAAAATCTTTCCACGTTGACCAAGCTACTGTAACAGTAATGGTGGCCTTCCAAGTTTTCAGAAAAATATTGTGCCCAAATTCCAATTTCTTTTGTATTTTGAAAACATTTCTTCCAGAATGCAAATAGCGTCGCTATATCGTGAAACCCAGTTTTTGCTGGCAACACATTCCAGTCCTGCCCTGCGATTGGCTGGCAACCAATTCAGGGTGTCCCCCGCCTACTGCCCGAAGACTGCTGGGATAGGCTCCAGCACCCCCCGCGACCCTAGTGAGGATGAAGCGGTTCGGAAAATGGATGGATGGATGGACATTCCAGTCCCACCTCGGATAAGTGAAAAACCGCAATGTAGGGAGCCCGGATGGGAGAAAAAAAAAACATGTTTACCACTCCCACACATAAAACTGAAAGCGGATTAAAACGTTATTTTACGTAACTTCATATGATGAAAGTGCACTAGCTTAATGCTAACATTGGGGGATAGCGAAATTACCATATGATAACATTTTAACAGCTTCAACTTTCAAACATGGAGCAGCAAAATATACAGGGCACACTGGAATATTTACAAGCATATATTCCCCCTGCTCTTTGGGAACAACAACTATTACGCGAGTCATTGGGAGTAAATTTGGCTCCCTCTATGCCTCTTCTTCTTGCTTCTGCTTTTTCTTGTATCTCATCTCTCCCCGTAAGATCTTAGTGCTGCCTGGCATATTGCAGCACATTAAGGTACGAGACAGGCATGCGGCTTGATATCTGGACTCGCGGAAGTATTGAGAAAAGTTCCATTTAACCAATACGGAAGATTTAATATATCCAAAATGTTCAGGAAGCGCCTATGCTGTACAGTGAAACTCGTCTACAACGAAACCTACATGGGCGAAAATACCCCCTAAGGTGAAAAAAATCTTAATGCATTAACACCATTCTCACTCTCCTGCCACCCATACAACGAAAAAAACTCCTGTTGCGTTATACGAAATATTTTTTTCTGCTCTTGCCTCGCGAGCTGATTCACTACAACGAAGTCTAATCCAACAGCGACCTCTACTGCTTTGTTCGGAAATGGCAACAGCAACCACCACACTGGTTTACGCATGCGCAGTAGTCCAGGAAGTATTTATTGTTAGTTTCAGACGCAGCTCGAACGTTGCATTGCTAAAATGGCTACAAAACGGACCTTTGGACGTCAAGCAGCTAAGACGTCAAGACGTCAAGAGCTCTGACGCTGGAAGAGAGGGTAAAAGTGATCAAAATGAAAGACTGAGGAAGCAAAATAAAAGACATTATCTAAGAAATTGATGTCAGTGAAAGTGAATGCTGATCATAAATTTCGCAATTTCTTACCATTTTTTTCTTTCTACACTGACTATATGAATGAAGTGTCTAATAAGTGTGTGCTCATACTTATGCACTACTGGAATAAAAATAAAAAATACACATACGTTTGTGTGTGCGTGTACACCTATGTTTGTGTGTGTGTGTGTGTTTACATCTGAGATCAAATTTGCGACAGTGAAAAACCCCCTGTTGTGAAAAATTTCTTGCTGCAAACATGATTTCATTGTGGAGGAGTTTCACTGTATTTAAAAAAAAAAAAATCTGTGAAAAAAGAAAAACGTAGGATGAACCATGATATAGCGAATGGAAACTGTAATGTTTTTCACAATCAAACTGTCGCCATCATAAAGCTTTGATCAAATGGTATTGATGAATGACATACTAACAATCCTTTCATAGAACTGTCAATCTTAAATTGAAAATATCTGAAGTTTTGTGTGGTACGATGAGCTCTTCAGTGATATGTTTGCAATCTCGTGAGCAAGCCGTCATAAGTCTGATTCTGTCCTTGTGCATGTTTCATCTGCGTTTGTAGTATAAATGAGATGGATGATTTTGTACATTAGAGCTGGAAGCTATCGTGGCGTGTCAGGAAAAAAAAATAAAAATCAATAGGAAGCATTTTGTTCTTCAGAGCAACTGTCTATTGAGTTACCGTCACTAATGTGTTATCTGCTCGGGGAGGATGTTTGTGTGTGTGATTGTATTTATTCATTAACATCCTTATCGCCAAGAAAAAAAAAAAAAAGCATCCAGCCTGCGTGTCCCTCCGTCTGCCGCGACTGTGTCAGGGTGTGGAAGTATTGACCAGTTGCTGAGGGAGCGCAGCTATCGATTGTGACTTATCCAGCTGTTTATATTTGAACCCTGGGTTTAACCTCCATCGATTGACACACACCTCACAGTCGGCAAGGTGTTCAACTTTGCTTTCCACTAATGGGTCAGAATACACAACAGTGAATGAGTCCTATGTGTGTGTGTGTGTGTGTGTGTGCGCACTTGCGTATGCGAATCAGAAATGGTAAGTGTAAGTGTAACCAGCGATTTCCAAGCTGATCCGCCATCGCCACTCATATTACAATACAGACATATGGGCAAAATACTAAAGGAAGTAAAGGAAGATTTACAAAAGCTATTCATATTTCATTCCAGCAATATATTAATGCATAGCTGACTATTACGCTTGACATGCTTGCAGTGTCGCGCCAACAAATCTTGCGCTAAATTAGAGGAAATCTTACGAAAGCCCCTTTATGGGGAAAAAGAAAGTTAAATGACTAAAACAGGCTGTCTCCGCACAAAGTATGCGCATAAGGCCTTTCACTGTTTTTTTTTAAGACTTGCATTTCGACAGCGCGGATTACAAAATGTTTTTCATCTTGTAAACCTCTACAAATACCTATTGGGATTCAGCATCCCTTCTATTGTATCTCATTTTACGATAATTGTAGCTAAAGGTGACGAGTGAAAAAGAAAAAAAAAAACACCATAGCAGCGTGCATTTTTTTTTTCAGATTCAACGGAGAATTTTTGAACAGCAGAAGTTTGTTGTTTTTAGGCTGATAGACATTCTCCCTGGTTCACATTTCATATTCTAAGTCCCCAAGATCTCAATCAATCATAATCTCCACCATGGGTGAGTTTATCTCTCTTTATATTTGTCTTTCTTAAACGTACTTGTCATCTGCAAAGGTCGAAAAAAAGTGATAAGCCCATTTCGCCAAATTTCATAATAAAGGACAGAATTCTCCTTCCCGAAATACAGTAACTAATTCTCAGAAGACTTAAAAACTTAAAATGCGGATAGCTGAAAAATCCAATAAATTACAGTGGGTGGTTATACTTTGTCTGCTTCTGATTTCCATGAAATGTACTTTAAAAAAAAATGTGTTGTGGTATGTGCTGTGCGCCTTCCGATCATAATTTACTCACGCTGATCATCAGTGTGTGCGTGCTTGTACATGTACGGAGTTGTTTATATTTGACGATCATTTCACTGGGCTATATCAGTAAGTGATTGGTTCGAGTCTGCTGTCACGGTATACAGTATACGTGAACTTTACATTTGTGTTCAGGTTTCAAAATGTGGAAATAATAAACGGAAAACCGCGTACGTGTACGTTTGCATATCCTCGTCTATGTGTAGGCCTTGCGTATGTTCCTCTCCCCTCCTTGCCCATTTGAAAGGTTGTAATGAGTCATCAGGGAGAGCTGATGTGAATTATTAATATTCAATCATGATGCTGTTCGGGTATTAACTGATTCTCGAGGAGGAGGGGAGGACAGCGGAGAAATTGAAACACGCACGAAGATCTGTCGAATCACAAGTATGTGGGGAAAAGCATAATGAAGTAGAGTCGTACACACAAACGAGAAACAAAAAGTCCTTTACAGTGAAACTCCTCTACAACGAAACCTACATGGGCGAAATTACCCCCTAGTGTGAAAAAATCTTGCATTAATCTTGCAAATCATGCATTAACACCATTCCCACTCTCCTGCCCCACACGGGAAAAAAAACCTGTTGCGTTATACAAACTCTTTTTCTAGGCTCTTGCCTCGTGACGAGAATCACTACAACGATGTCTAATCCAACAGCAACCGCTACTGCAGGGGTGTCAAACTCATTTCACATTGTGGGCCACATACGGCCTCGGTAGATGTCAAGTGGGCCGGACCATTAAAAATTAGACCATACTCTGCTATAAATAACCAAAATAATATGGCTTTCCTTTGTTTTGGTCTAAAGATGCACAAGAACACTAGGAAAATGTTGAAATTTAATCAACATATCTTTTACAAAACATTTCATGAAGCACCTAAGATTTCCTTAGACAAATGTGCAATTTACTTTTATCATTCACATACTGTATATGCATTGCAACTGATCCCACTGACTGTACAAAGGCACACAACCTTAACAAGTAATTGGTATTGAAAAATAGAGTAATGCACTTTTAAGATTAAACGAGATTAATAAAGAAAGGAATTTTTAAACCATTTACACGAGCATATAAAATCTAAATGTAATCCCTACCTACACCTTACAAACTAAGGAGAGTGCTATAATATGTGTAAAGAATAAAGTATTAACATGTCCTTGATAGCGTCTGCTGTGTTGGGTCTGTCTCGGTGACAGACTGAGGCTGCTGTTGTCTTCTTCTCTAATCAAAACAATGTTGTCTTTTCCTCTGATCAAAACAGTGTGTCCCCCTAGCGGATATTTCATGAATGGCACCTTATTAAAAATATTAATTCCGTGTCTTTTATGCATTTTTTTCACTTTTAAATTATCCTGCGGGCCTGATCAAACCCCCTTGCGGGCCGGTTCCGGCCCGCGGGCCGTATGTTTGACACCCCTGCTCTACTGCTTCGTTCGGAAAGGGCAACAGCAACCACCACACTGGTTTACACATGCGCAGTAGTCCAGGAAGTATTTGTTATTGTTTGTTTCAGACGGAGCAAAAACATTGCATTGCTAAAATGACAGACCTTTGGATGTCAAGCAGCTAAGACAAGAGGAGCTCTGACGCTGGAAGAGAGAGTAAAAGTGATCAAAATAAAAGACGGAGGAAGCAAGCAATTGATGTAAGTGAAAGTGAATTCTGATCGTAAATTTTGCAATTTCTTTCCCTTTTTTTCTTTCTACACTGACTATATGATGTGTCAAATAAGTGTATGCTCATACAAGAGTACACATACGTTTGCGTGTGCGTGTGCGTGTGTGTGTTTACATCTGAGATCAAATTTGCTACAGTGAAAAACCTCCTGTTGTAAAAAATTGCTGCAAACATGATTTCGTTGTAGAGGAGTTTCACTGTACCAAGAAACTATGTACATGTTTGATGGAGGACGACCACAGCGTATTGTCTCCATGGCGATGGTTTTGCACGCGAAATAGCCCATATCCCAATTGTAAAAGAAAGTTTTGATAACCATGGAACATTTGGCAAAGCATCACTAGCCCAAAATGAATTTTGAAGTGGTGGAATTGTGTGAAGTGTTTGGAAAGGCAAATCACTACATTGATCCTGCTTATAGATAAATAGAAAGATGGAGTTGAAAGGATTCATTGTTGACATGGCATGACTCCTTGTGACTGGCTCGAAAATGGCATTGCCCAATGAAAAGATAAACTTGCACAGCTGTTTGCATGCGAAATCAATTTTGTTCTCGGTTTTTGCATGCACAAACTTTTTGGTAAACTCGGCCCTTGCGAAGAATCTTTCTAAATGTCAAGGAATTTCTGCCAGTGTGCGTCAGTGTGTGAGACAGGCCAGAGTTCGAATGGTAGAATGCTGTATTCAAGGCAGATTAAATGAAGGTTTTGTTCACTTTGCTCCAGATGTTGGGTCTATGTGTTTTATTTTTACATTCTTGGCCTGTGGCCTGTATATATATTGGATTGGGCAGGGAGTATATAATATCAGTGGAAAATGCTGCGGTCTGGTACCTTTTAAATAACATTTCCTCCTTTTTCTGCTGCTGTCCTGTTTTTCTTTCCATTTTGTCTTTTATTCGGAAGGTGGTGATGTTTAGAAAAGCGCTTAAATGAGGCTGGCTGTTCGGCTGGGGGGGAACCACTGGAGACCCCCTAAACACACACACGCACACACACACACACATATGCAGAACACCCAAAAAACATATACCTAAGGTGAAAACAAAGAAATGAGGGAAGAGGAAGGAGGTCTTAAATGATGAGGGTCAGTCGGGCAAACGCTACTTCTCAGGGTGGGCCAGCCCGAACTGTGAAGGATGTACTTGTACTAATATTTAGCTCACTCCTCTTGCTCCAGTGCAAGGAATTATACCAAGGGTGCTTCGGGACTCACATTTTGGACTTTACTTTCCTCATTTTCTGATTTATTTCTGAACAAATGGGGTCCGAAGTGGGCTAAAATCTGCACCCACTAAATTAACGGAGTTGTAAAGCTGGATAGACTCGTGGGAAATATAACCACAGAGCTTGAAATGCTTGTCTGTGTGTGTCTCTCTGCGGTGGCCCCCACTTCTGTTTGGAACGGCACACTACTACGGTCCTTTTCACCATCGTGGTGGGCCCTGTCATCACTAATCCTGTGCCTATAGTAAATATTGTATGTATGTATGAATGTGTGAGTGTGTACTGCAATAGAACCTGGACTCGAAGACGAGATCTGCGTTTGCATATTCGTTGACCGTTTGACCAACAAACTTCGAATCCCTTCCAAGGGCTTATTAACTTTTGTCATAATAGTCCAAAAAATGTAATGGTAAATGGAGTGCATTTATAAAGCACTTTGTCTACACCATACGTTGTGCAATTCGCTCTTCCAAGCCTCATATTCACTTTTTTTTTAAAACATCTCGGAATGTCCATAAGCATCCAACGAGCAGCCGCGTCAATCTACGGAAAGGTTTTCCATTTAAATCACTTACTTTACCTTTTTAAATAAGTTACTTTAACTTCTAGGCTCTCTCGCCACCGGAAGAGCATGGGATGTTTTTTTTAGCTTGTGGTTAAGTTTTGAATCCATCCATGTTCTCTTTTAAAGGCTAGCTAGCATTAAGTTAAGCTAACCACCCCTCCGGTCCAGCATTTAAATTTGCAAGCTCCCTTTGTGCTAGCATGACATAAGAAGCCAACAGCAAAGTAACGACAACGGCATTGATACACTACCAGGACGGCCTTTATTGATTGCTTGATTGATTGATTGCTTAACAGTTTAATATAAGGCTCATTAGCCAGCTTAACATTCTATGTTGAATATGCGCAAACGCTTCCGGGTGTGGGGTGTCGAAGAGCGTGCATCACACGACGTTTTGTGCTACTATGTATTTGAGTGGAGAGTGGAAAGACCAATAGTTATTTGATTGTGTACCTTAGCACAATGGTGACTTGATAATGACATGAGCCACCAGTCCAGGGTGTAGTCCACCTTTTGCTCGAAGCTTCTGTGACCCTAAAAGTGGCTGAAAAAATAAGCATCCTTTCGTACGTTTAAATTAATTACTGTACCTCAAAACAACAAAACCTGTTTTTTTAAATCTGTGCAGTACTGTACAGACACCTGTTGCATTTTCCTCCCTTTGTTCATTTCTGCATTCTCACCTTTTGTTTGCCTTCTATACATTATGTACACCAAGATATAATTTCATCTAAAATATTAAATCATTAACCTTGCTGTCTGCAAGCTGAAATCAATGCAGTATCTTTTCAACATCATGATAAATACATGGAGATATTCCTTAAAAATGGTTATACAGTATAACTCTGAATCGGATTTTCATAAATTCTCTTATCATATCGACCATATTTTCAATTCGGAATCATAAAGACATCTGAAAACACGAAGGAGTAGAACATCACAAAATCTTCCTCAAGACCGGCCTCTTTGCCGGGAAAGACTCCCAACTGTCACAATGAGAGAGTTGCCGCTGCACTCAGAGCAGCTCAGTGGTGGGGTCAAAGGTCAGTTGCAATGGAGGAGTGGAGTAAGGGTGGGTGTAGAACAGTACGGGGCGTGCACTGAGGGATGAGGGAGAGGGAGAGGAGCAGCATCTGGATCCAGAAATGTTTCCCAGTCAAGTTCCATTTGTTTAGTCTAAAAGACAAAAGTGTGAAGGCAGGGAGGGGCTAAGACGGAGAGGAAAGTAAAAAGGGGAAATGTGGGCGGTCAGGTGTAAATGAATTGTTGAAAGTTTTTGGACACCTGGCTGTTAGACATACAGTTACAGGAAGTACAAATATGCCGGTCACCCCCTTTTTAGTCTGTGGGAAGAACATTTTTTAATTCACTGATGTATGCGAGTTCACAATCTCTGTTGTAATTCATGCCAAAGGTGTTGGCGTCAGAGCTGTCAAGTTTTTCCATACCAAACTCATTTTAGAGGCTAATGCTGAAATAATACATGTGAACTTCAAACACTGTGGTTCTAGTGGCGCTTAAGTAGGTGTTTGTGTGTTTGTGTGTGGTGTCAAACAACCTCCCCATCCCCCATCTCACCAGGTTTCAGACGGCGGGGAGGTCAGCCTCTTCTTGACCTCTGCGTTCCACAGGCCTGGCACCACGTTAAGACCACACACACACACACACACACATATATATACAGTCAAACTTCAGTTTTCGTCCATAATCCATTCCAGAAGGCGGCTGTTCGAGAACCAAAATTGTTCGAAAACTGAAACCACGCTCTTTTTAAAATAAAAATGTTTACTGAACACGTCTGCTCACAATGGAAAGCAACACGAGGAAGCGTTACTTCCTCGTCTACCCGAGGAAGCATCACTTCCTCGTGTAAGGAAGGCGAGAGGAGTCAAATGGTGCATTCAAGTGCGCTCAGTTTGTTCGAGAACCGAAATTTTTTCGTCATCCGAGGCATAAAAAACTCGAAATTTTTGGTCGAAAACCGAATTGGTCGCTAATCGAGACATTCGAAAACCCAGGTTTGACTGTATATAAAAACGCATAACCTCACAGCTGGCCTTCGAGGAACTCTGACAATCAAGTTAAAGGGTTGATGCATCCCAAAGGCAACAGTTATTTGGGGAAACATCAGCAAGTCATCAAAAATTTGGACTCTGGTTACATCTTCGCTTCTATATGAAGATGCTGGACACCATATTCACAGGGGTGATTTGGTCACTGCACGGAATGACCTCAGCATTGTCAGGCGTGTCATATTCTGGAATAAAGTTACAGATGCACAACGTGATGGCACACATTTTAACGGACACAAGCCAAACAGCTCCGTTTTTGCCATCATCACGCCAACACAGAAGACAGAATTTTGAAATAGCGTTTTTTGGGGGGGGGACAACAAAAATATGCGCGTGAGTGAGTTTGAGTGCGGAGAAATGCCAAAATGCAGAAAAATATGAAGTTACGCGTGTACGCAATTTAGTGCATCCCAGACGTCTTTCATGGCAGACTACAGACCGCACTTCGTTCAGCTGGAATTTGGTTGTCTGACCCAAACACATACACTCGACATCATATCTGTACAGTAAATCAGACTACCATAAAGGCTTTTTTAGTGTGAGCATGTGTGCTCCCCGTACACTGCAGTTGACCATGTGTGAGAGCAAATGGGATTTCATGTGGAGGCTTCTGACAATTTATCAGTAATTGTAAGTGGAGACCTACTGAACCGTGTAAAGCGAGGTTTTTTTTTGTGTGTGTGTGTGTGTGTGTGTGTTTTTTTTTGGATGTCAATCTTTATGGTTTGAAGACCTCCGACCTTTCGTCTTCTCTGTGACCTAATCAAAGGGACAGGAGAAAACAAGCATCCAGTCATTCATCACGCCATCTTTGTCCCCTTTAAGAACGATCTGTCTGTAGAAAGGAGAAATCGTTGTGGATCGAGGGACACAAAGAGCAAAGGAACACACACAGCACTAATGAAGTCGAAAAAGAAAGAATCTTTGCAGGGAACTACTTTACGAGCGCTGTGGAATTGCCCCCATTTGTTTGGGTCCAAAGATCTTGACCTTGAGATGAAAGTATTTGAAAACTCAAAAATTCGAGTCCAGCTCCTTCTTCACCTTTGAAAATATGATCAAACAACCTTATGGAGTATTCCTACGTATTACAAATGTTTGCAAAATTCATACCGCACATTTTAATTCATTGTTTTACTCGTGTGGGTCTTATTTTAACAAAGTGAGGAGAGCGGAATAAAGCGGAAAGGAGGCTTCTAGACCACAGGTAGGGAACTCCGGTTCCTAAGAGCCAGAACTTTACTTTACTCTAACACACCAGATTCAGTTGTTCATGGTCGTTTCAGTCCTCTACAGAGCTTGCTGATCAGCTGATCATTTGAATCGGGTCTTTTCAAGTCGTCAGGGATTCGAAAACAGGCAGGACATGGCTCTCGATGACCTGGAGTTCCCTACCCCTGTTCTGGACTAACTTCAGAAAGGAACACTGAGATAATGACTCGTTGGCTTCCTCTTGTTGATCCGATGCTTTAGTCTTGCTTTTGTTGAGACATAAGGCTCTCTTTTTGTGACCAGCACAAGTCTTACGCAAGGTGCGGACCAAATCGGACTAAATCTGTGTGGAAGTGGGGGGTAGACCTTGTTTTGGTATTTTTACAGATGCATGCAAGCAGGCACTGCATAGCAGATTTTGAAAATAAGGCGATTTGCGCCATTGTGGGTATGAACATCACCGTGTTCATAAGCTGCCAATTAAAACTGCTTGTGTCATTTCCCATAACCTTTGTGCTGCAGTCGATGTAAATAATTTTAAATAACGCAACATACAAATTTAATGAAAATTGTAAAAGTATTATTCCTGAATGTTTATTTGACTTTTTCCACCACTCAATATGTTCGATGGCATCAGCGCTATACATATAGTTCTTATTTTTGTCTTTATATTTTTGCCCTCTATGGACAATAAAAGCGGTACTGTGCTATGACCAAAACATACATACATATATATAAAACATGAATTTGAACATTTCATATCACACAATTTTTATGCTTTGTCTTTGATTTAAAGATGACAATACGCAAAAATCTACAAAAATTGTAGAAATTGTAACACGAGGGTTCTATATTCTGTGTAGATGGACTATGTCTGGAAGTGTGTTTGTGTGACGTGTGTATGCACGCACAGGCACTTGTGTGATATTGGAGCAGTTTGTATGCCTTGTTAGCAAACACCGCTAAAACCCGAAAGGCCTTTAGGATTCGAGCATCGTTTTTGAGAGCCGCATTTTCCACCGCTTTTGTAAAACCAAAAACACAACACTCAAGTCGCTCTCTCTCTCTCACATGCACGCACATACACACAAAATAGCCCCCCCGCGCACACGCTCAACAAGCACTTTTGTGTGTGGGCAGCTAACAGAACTGTTGAAACAGGATTCCGCGGCCTCTGTGGAGCTGAACGCGCAGGCATTTAGCATCAGTCAGGCTATATTCACTTTCCATCGGCATGATGAACTAAAGAATGACCTCAAGGTGATGACGGAGTGAAGATGATCGGCAATAGGGGAGTTGCGGAGCGCTTTAGATCTTAAAGTCATTTCAATCCAGTCTTTTGGTTCAATTCTTCCATTCTCTGCCAAACACGGTATGGAGGGTTCCGCTGTAAACATTATTTTGTGTTTCACCTCTTCCTTGTATCGCCCATGATCCTGTTTTTTTTTGGTAACCCGACCCGCAACCCCCCACTTTTCCACACAGAGACGGGAATGAAACTTTCTCCTGGAGTTTTCACAGCAAAAACCAAACAAACATAAAACGGGGCTAACGCAAAAGACGGAGGGTGGTATGAAGGGGGAGAGAAAAGAAGGAAGTTATTTTCTCAGGTTTTTGAGGCTGCGCTGCGTGCACTTCTGACAGGTGGGAGGGGAGATGAAGCGTGCATTGTGTGCACTTGCTAATTGGCATGGTTAGCGGGGACCATTCCCTGCGAACGGCGGAGATAGTCTGTGCGAGGTTTCTGCACAGCGAGCGGCACACAGATAGGCAGAAAACGTGCGTCACAGGCAAAAGGCTGCTTATGCTAAAGCTACATAAGGTCTGATAAACCTGTTGGTCTTTAATAGTCTCAGCGGGTGGAGGGAGTCGAGGGGAGGGGGGTGGCGGGGGATAAAAAAAAAAAAAGTCTAAAGTAGAACGCAATAGTCAGCTTTAGGCTATTCTCTAAATACTCTGAATAAAAGCTCGATGGAGCTCATGAGACCAGGTGACACACGCAGCGGATAATGAGCTATTGTGTCGCTATGCGTGCGTGCGCGTGTGTGTCTTGACTCGTGTGCGCTTGAGGTGTCAGGTAACCCACAAGGTGTGTGTTACAAGCCACCGGCCACATGAATAGCCCCGCAAATAGCACTGGATACATTTACACACGCACACACACACACACACACACACACACCTGCACATACTTTGGCCGATTCTCCGATTCCTCTTCTCTCACTCTTGCTGTACAGCACCTCTAATTCATTTCATAAATATGTGTGAGCAAAGTTGCAAGGTTTTGCAAGTGTCGTCAGTTTGTTTATATTTGCACCCCTGACCCCCCTTTCAAAACAGGAATTCCTTTCACCTACGCTTAATTTCAATTGATCGACTTCAGTGTTCCTTATGAAAGAAAGAAAAAAAGCGCATTGACTCCGTATTGCTCCGAGTCACGATACAGTGCATGAAATAGAGCGATATCTCAATGGCCTCACTTTGAGTGTCTGGAATGGCTGCGAAGTGAAGAAGTGATGTGAATGAATCAAGGTCCAATCACCTCTCTGAGATTCTTGAAAAATCCCTTCACACAAAAGGGTCACATGATCTTAGGGAGCTTTTGAAATGGAGCATGACAACAAAAAGTACATCTATACTGTATTATGTTTCCATCTGCTACGCGTTGCTTTAAAGTGTGCAGAAAAAGGACCTGGGAGGAACCCGCTCCTCCCATGTAAAGATCTGAAAGTCCTCATTAGATTGACCAATTTCGGTTTGCAAATGCAAACACATATGTCCTTCGAGCTCAGTGTCCTCCACGGAGTCCCGTTGTGAAAGTGAACAATGTCTCACTTGACCTTTTTAGCTTCTGGAAGTTTAACTACGACATCTTCCTCTTGAGCTGAGCCACGAACACTGAACGGCTTCTTGTGAGAAGATGACGTCTCTTAATTCAGTCTCTTGAGTCTCGTCAAGTGTCATTTGGGGCAAGTTAGATCGCTTCCCCCCACACCCCCTCTCATCTCTAGACCCTAAAATCTGATCCACTCGATTGAGGTGGTCAGACTGTTGTTTCTTACTGTCATTTTTCCTTACTGCTTTTTCCGCCCTGGTCAGTGGGATACGTAATACTGCTCAGGTGGAGCGGGATTTTCATCAAGAAGTAATGAATAGGCGGCAGGTGATCCTTATGTGCAGTTTTCACCATGCCGCCCCCACCCCAGTGCACAAATGAATGCGGATTTTTGTTTTCCTTTTGTGTTAGATTATTTAAATTTTGTTTCATTGTGTGTTTTGAAGTGACTATGTTGTTTCAATTAAAATTTGTTGCGAAGAAAAATACAAAAGCTTAAGTTAAAGTATTCTTCAGAGTTAAATTGTAATTTTTTATTTTTTGCATGGAATATTTTTGTACCACTATATCGAGCAAATCATTTTAAAATTAACATTGAAAACATGTTTTTTTTTAAAAATAACTATAGGCATTATTTTACATCATATTTTGGTAACAAATGAATTAAAAAAAATAAAAATCTGTAAAGCTGTTTTATCGACACTACTGCTGTGAGCCTGAATAATGTGGAGATGGCTTGTCTTCCCTGAAAGACGCGTCTCACATTTCATATTTAATTGAATCAACTGTTGCAACTCCAATGACCAAAATGGAATTATACTGAAAATTGAAACGGTGGTCCGAAGGTTTAACAAGACCCCTCAACCCAAATACAATGGGAAACGATGAAATGAAACAACATAGCGGCAGAAACACTGATGAACCGAAGAGGAACTAGACTGGAACTAAAACAGAAGTCATTCCAATTACGAATTAGCCGTGGCGTTATTTACAATTGGAAAGCTAAATGTAAGTTGAGGGGTTCGTTGTTTTTAGTGGATCGCTCTACTTTACGAATGACAAAAGGAGAGATGGAATCCTTTAATGCAGTTTATTAAAAGGAAAAAAAAAAACGTCTGCACCTCCGAACGGCTGAACGAGAACACCCCCCCTTTCAGTAACAAAAACACTTCCTGCTTCTCTTTAGCCAATCAGACGCAAGCGACGTAAGAATGTTTCAGCAATTATTAAACAGAATATAATTTAGGGAACTATAACATAAAAGAATATAATGCTAAAGTAGAAAATAATAATTTAACATAAGCTTACATAAATATAACAAACTGGAGTAGGCCCGTTAGTCCAGTGGGTAGTGCGTCGACTTCACAGTGCAGAGGTACAGGGTTCGATTCCAGCTCCGGCCTCCCTGTGTGGAGTTTGCATGATCTCCCCGTGCCTGCGTGGGTTTTCTGCGGGTACTCCGGTTTCCTCCCACATTCCAAAAACATGCATGGCAGGCTGATTGAACACCCCAAATTGTCCCTAAGTGTGATTGTGTGCGTGGATGTTTGTTCGTCTCTGTGTGTCATGTGATTGGCTGGCAACCAATTCAGGGTGTCCCCCTGCCTACTGCCCGAAGACAGCTGGGATGAGTAGAATGGCTCATTCGCAACTCAATTGGACTCTCTACAACATGTTTGTGTGAGAAATGAAATTATTTTTACCTTAGCATCTGACAGGGTGAGGTTGGACTGTCCCTATGCCCGCAATGGAAGCCATTTGATTCACATTTGATGGAGGACTGAAGCAAAGTTATGTTGCTTATCTGAAATCACACATGAGCCTTATGTTCCTTCTGTTGACTACAAACCCCTTAAAATGGCATATATATTCTCCTCATGGACCACAACAGAGTAGCATTTCTTTCCCCTGCCGGTAGTTCATAATCCTCCGACCAGCACGGCGCTGGCAGAGAATCAAGCAGAAGATGTCGAGACAGATGGCAAACATAAGGCGATGTTGGCGTGATGTTCGCGTTTGTAAATAATCTCCCGGCAGTGGTAAATAGCAGTTTATTTAACAGGCATCAAATCATAGGAGCACTTTCACCCTCTGCTGTCGCCGCCTTTCTCCCCTACCCTTCATCCCTCTTGCGCGCCACCTCCTCTCCTCTTGCTCTTATGCCGGGCTCTGCCTTTACAGCAGAGCGCATTAATAATAATAACAATGATAAACAGAGAGCGGAGATAACCACAGCGGGGTGTGTGTGTGTGTGTGTGTGTGTGTGTGTGTGTATAAGAGGCCCTCACACTCCGCCGGCTTACAGCGCTTAGCCCCCATTAAAGACGGGATGCTGAAAGGGGGTGGGTGGCGGGGAAAATAAAAAAGCTGTTCTTTTGCATGATATTAGCCACATGAAAGCGTACGAGGACAGTAAAAGTGGCTGAAGACGGGGAGGGGAGGCAGAGGGAGATGGCGGAATAAAGTAAATAGCGGGTTGGCGGACTTATCGGGCATGGCACCGTTAGTCAGACGCCGTGTGCGCGCGTGCGTTATCGTGCGCAACACTGTCAGGCGGCCCATTGTTTGGGAAGTGATAAAAGGCCATTTCCAGAGCTCCCTTGTAGAACGGCACGCTTGGCTTAATTTGAGGGCCGTTTTTCCATAACAATGTTGACGGTTTATGCAGTACATCCCTTCTTCTGCATAAAGTCTCCCAAGTCTTCGTCTGCGTTTCCCCTGCTCATCCTTCCCCTGTTGTGCGTCTTTTCACTTTGTACTAACCTGCATTCTGTGTCTGTGTTTATTAGTATGTCAAGCCCGGTGTTTGCCACGCTCCCTTTGAGGAGGCGACAATAGCTGATAGACTAATACCTGTCGGTAACGGCACGCGGGTTCCCGCGCGTCACGTTGGAATGCTACCCCCCCCCCCCCTCACCCCGACCCCCTCTGCCCCGTCCTAATCTTGTACTGACACGGCGCATTGCGAGCTGCGCTCCGCTGCCATCAGAGGAGAGCGTGTCCTCTCATCATGGTGAGAGAGGGCCTATTAGACGAGCCGAGGATGATGGGAGGCGGGGTGGAGCGAGGGGGGAAATAAGGGAAGAGATCGCAGGTTCGGGGCAAGATAATTGACACGGATGCTCCGTTTGCCTGTGGAGGAGGATTCCCCCCCACCCCCCTTTCCAAGGCCTTTAGTGCAAGAGCAAACAAGACTTTGTGCACAAATGCGCATGCAGACACAAACACATGTACAAGAGCGTTCATGATGTGCGTATGTTTTCCACAAAAAAAACTGCATGCTCTCATTTGCTCGTCTGTGCAGCGCGCCCTCAGAATGAAACTGATTCCCGTTACCCGCATTGTGAGTACATTGCAGACGAGCCGCGTAAGACAGAAAACAAAGGATAGAGAAGGCAATCCTGGGAAAAAACAAAAAACAAACTGCAATCAGGTTTCTTGACTTGGGGTGAGTCGCAAAACTGTGTGCGTCCACCTTCATGACAGCTCAATAATCCCGATTTGCCATTGCTCAGTGATCATTTTACAGTTTGGGCCCTGTGAGTCCCAGGGACTTAAGTATGAGTCCCGTTAGGCATTTAGAGCAGGGGTGTCAAACTCGATTGACATTGTGGGCCACATACGGCCTCGGTAGATGTCAAGTAGGCCGGACCATTAAAATGATATCATACTCTGCTATAAATAACATGTCTTTCCTTTGTTCTGATCAAAACAGTGTGTCCCCTAGCGGATACTCCATGAATTGCACCGTATTAAAAATATTAATTCCGTGTCTTTTAAATGATCCTGCGGGCCTGATCGAACCTCCTTGGGGGGCCGGTTCCGGCCCGCAGGCCGTATGTTTGACACCCTGATTTAGAGAGTGCCAAATTTCGAATTCTGAAATGGTCTACTTATTCAATTGCATATGATAATCACATAAACAACAACAATATACATTGATAAGAGGTATATTTCCTTTAAACAAATGCTGCAAAAATTTTAATAATTCAGGCATCCAAGATTTGCTTAGAAATTGGTTCTTATTTCATCCCATGGTTAAGTCTTTGAGTTCATAACTTCTCTCTTTACTCTGCTTCCAATGATGCAAGGCTTTCTCAAAGTCAACTTATCATCACAAAAAACTATCCAACTTTAGCTGCTTCCTCTGTGATATCTCCACAATAAACTTTCGCAACACTTGTTCACAACACTTGTTTTAACGTTACACAACTTGGCAATCGTCTGCTTTCCGCGAGGTTGAAGGCCGAGCTCGCCAATCTCGTCTCGCGAGGACGGAAATCTCGTCACGCGACATTACTTGATGCAAGATCAAAACAACAATGGCGGCGATGGTCGAACTTTGATCGTTGCTGGAAAAAAAAAGATTTACCGTAGTTTTTTTGGTTTTGACTGAGAAATTTCCTTGCGTCCCAAAAACGCACATTTTTTTGGTGCTGTGAGTCCCGCAGGAAAATTATGCGTCTAAGACGCGCAACGCAAAGGTGACGAGATGGCTGATTGCATCCAGTATCATACTTTAGAGATAACCACATCCCATTGGCATTATTTAGTGGGCCAGTTATGCTTACCAAAGCAAAAAGAACAATTCGCCTTCTCTGGCCTGAGTTCAAAATGCCACTGCAACGGCATTGTAAAGATTATCTGTTCAACTTTGTTTACAGAGGGCTTGTTGCAAGCTGGGATAAGATGGTCATAAGACAATGCAAGGCAATGGGATGGGCAAAAGAGACTGCCTGTGATTGCCGTGGATGCCTGTTGAGATCTTTGAATCGTCAGAACATTTGTCACGGTGCCCACACAGCTCCCGATTTATGTTGAGCTCTGTCAGTGTTTTATTTGTCCATGCCCAATGACTCCAGGAAATGTTGCGGAAATAAGTTGCGTTTTCACTCACTGGCTACTGGACACACTGCGTACACCAGCGCAATCAAATGACATCCAAAACTCGAGCTATTTCAGTAATTCTGCCTTTTTGGAATACAATTTTTACAAGGACGAAATTTTAGAACTAATCTCAGCATGTTGAGATTTCTTTTGAATATAAAGTGCATGACAAATTCAATTATTATTTGTGAGGCAAAGTGTCACGATACAACTACCAACATGAACAATGATTTAAAAAAAAAAAAAAAAGGTGCTAGATTAATTCTTTCTGACAGTACTGCATCGGGTTCCCAAAGTGAAATGTAAAATTCTTGAATCTCACTGCTTTGTAAGTGTACCTAATATTTTGGCCAGAGGAATTTTCCCCACTTGGACTTTTGACTCTAGTTCGACCTTTATCTGTGTGTTATAACGTTCACCATATTTATTTATGATCGTTCAACTTGCTGACACCAATCCAAAACGGCACTTTACTGGAGGCGGTTGCATTTCTTCTTTCACCCTCAAGCTGAAGTCGCAACCGAGTTGACTTTGGGCAAAGATAAAGCTAAAGTGCTATCTGCTTACTATAATCTAGATTTTTTTTAAAAGAGCAGAAAAGACTGGTGGCCATTCTATTCCTTAAACCTGTTATCATTTTTCAAAGCTGAGCTGTCTCTTGCTTTCTTCCCCGTTCCAAGGCTGTTTTATTGTATTGCAAGCAGGAAGTGTTCTTATTGTAAAGTTTTTTTTATTTTTTTACCTTTTTATCATGATATGTTATTGTCTGGAGAGGCACATCCTGAGGCTGGTGGTCTCGCGAACAAAGCCAACGAGGGTGGGATTGATAAAAACACTTTAATGGGCCGCTATATGCCCTTGATGGGTCTTCAATACCGAGTGGATATGTGACAAACTGCTCTGCACTTGGAATGCTGCAGACAGGAGAATTTATAAAAAAAAAAAAAAAAAGTCAGGAAGACTTTTAGATGTACCGTTGTAGACGTTTCTTCCTTTCGTAAATACTTATAGAGCAGTGGTCTCCAACCCTCAAGTCGCGGACCGGTACCGCTCCGTGGGTCATTTGGTACCGGACCGCAAAGAAAGAATAAATCAGTTACATTGCTTCCGTTTTATTCATTTCGGAATCTGTTTTGTTTTGGAAAAGTACCGGATTCTCTGTCACATCCGTCTACAATATGTCACTCTTGACACAGGTCAGGGCGCGCTCCTCGGTCACGTGATAGGTTAGCGCTAAAGTGAAACCCAGGAGCTAGCAAAATGAGTAGAAAACATTTAACTCATTCAGTACCAGCCAATTCGAGACCAAGCCTGAAAAGACGTTTAAAAACGTCTTTGGGTGTGAATGAGTTAATAGACGGTATCAGGAGTCCTACTTAAAATACGGATTTTTCTCAACGGGAGATTCCCACGCAATAAGCCCACTCGGCACTGTGATGGTGAGTCGTACTTTTTCATGCGCTTTGTATTTGCAGTGTCTCTTATTTTGAAGGCACGTTTAAACATTACCATAGCGACCAGAGAGCATTGCGACCAGATAGGATGTTCCTCGTGTCATAATTCTTGTTTGTTATTATGTTTAGAAAATACCACAGTTGTCATGCAGGTCATATCATTTTATTTGTTGTATTTATCCGTCACACCTTAAAGGCCGGTCCCTGAAAATATTGTCTGACATTAAACCGGTCGGTGGGGCAAAAAAGGTTGGGGACCGCTGAAAATAAATAAAATAAATAACGTGTGCGCTTGTGTGCTTGTGTGTGTGTGTTGGGGTTGGGGGGGGGGGGGGGGGGCAAGCACTCGCTGCTCTCCTCGGTCAATCCTGCCTTCCTCTCCGTTACAAATGGCCGCACGTAGGAAATGAGAGGATTGTTATTTCAAACTTAATAATGTTACACGACTCCATTAAGAAAACGCTGCTCTATCAAACTCCCACAATCTCCGGAGATAATTTAATCACCAAATGCCAAACTGCCACGCCACATTTAGGTGTAATTTTCATCCATGCAAAGGTAATTTGTTTCGGTATTATGAATTAATTAAAGCCTAACAAAGATGGAGGAGGCTGTAGAATGTCTAATCAACAGCCCCTTGAAGACTGATTGATTCTTGCTCCTCCACGCCGCGGCCTATCATGCTTTGTCCTCCGCGTCTCATCTCGAAATTGCTTCTACCTTTTGACGCGCCGGCTCTGTTTTCCTCTTTTAGGTCTCGTACGCTGTTTGTGTGAGTGGGTTGATCTGGACATTAGGAAAGTCGGTTTGATGATCGGTCTCTGCAGACAGCGGGCCTGTCTTTTTACTTGACCGCATCGCATAGCATTTAATAATCCGAATCGTCTCTTGTCACTATAACAGCTGCTTATCTAACGTTGGGGAATTATTTGTCTGTATCCCCGCAGAGAACTCTGTTCATTTTGAATGATTTATCAGGATGGCTGGAGAGCCAATATGAAGTGTTTCCACATATTTTTTATTTTTTGTCACAGAAGGATCTGTACTTGAAAGCAGATTCCTAATCGAGAAACAGTTAATCGATTCACAACGCTTTTCACTTGTTGGGTGGAAACAATCTTGTTTGCTTTGCGTCAAAGCGGAATGATATTCATTTTAAAAGAAGTACAGTCAAACCTCGGTTTTCGTCCATAATGCGTTCCAGAAGGCTGTTTGAAAACCGAAATTGTTCGAAAACCGAAACACGCTCTTTTTAAAATCAAAATGTTTACTGAACACGTCTGCTCACAATGGAAAGCAACACGAGGAAGCATCACTTCCTCGTCTGCCCGAGGTAGCGTCACTTCCTCGTGTAAGTAAGGCGAAAGGAGTCAAATGGTGCATTCAAGTGCGCTCAGTTTGTTCGAGAATCGAAATTTGTTAGTCATTCGAGGCATAAAAAACTCGAAGTATTTGGTCAAAAACCGAATTGGACGAGAATCGAGACGTTCGAAAACCGAGGTGTGACTGTACAACCACAGCATAGCAAAGGAGAGGATGTCAAATGTTAGCTCGCTAACTTCTTCCTTTATGGCTTTCTGTGTCCATATTCTTGCAGCTGACAAATTCCCACACACGCAGTTTCTTAAAACTTGAAATCTTGTTCGTTGAACGGGCAGGGACCAAATCTGTTTCAAAGACAAATCCCACCCATACTGTTTTATGCAATCGTGGTTAAGTTCAGGGGGATGCACATTTAATTTTAATGCTTTCGTCGTCAAAATCATCCGTTCCATTTTCTTTGAACTTTCAGAGATTAATTGAAAGCCAATATAAAACAGCGGGAGATTAATTTAAAGGTCAATCCAAAATCTCACGTTGATCCTTATCGGCACTCGATGTTTCATTTCAACATTTCCGACACTTCCAACTGTCTTGAAGAAGCTTAGACTGGTTAGAGCCGAAATTCTACATTTAACGTTGTCTGAATGGCGTCGCTACTTCATTTTTATTATGATGTCGCATCACTTTTATTCACTCGAAATCAATGATGATCTTACGGAGATGACTTGATGTACATTTCATGCTGGAAGGATGGATGACATTTATTGACATTTTAGTCAGACTTGTTAAGAAAAAATAAAAATACTGTATATGCTGGTGTGAACTGCATCTCTTTGTAGCCATTTGTCACTCAATCATTCATGCAACTGCTTGTCCCGGCAGATAATATTGCGTTTTCACCTGCCGCAGGGTACCTGAAAGTGTCCTTTTCACCCCCAAACACTCGCTCCCAGACGCACAGCCCAGCAAAAGAAGACAAGAAATCATAAATCAAGGTTACAACATGCCAAAGTCATATGCAGACAAGCCCTTCTCACGCACACACACACACACACACCACACGTGTCAGTTGTTATCTGTTTCTCAAATCTCCCGTACACCGTGTGGAGTTTTTTTTTTCTCTCTGCCAGCTGCAAATACACACGCATGCGCCCTACAAAAAATGTTCACACCCAGACGCATACAGTAAATACAACAAATACCTTCTCATCTGCTAGCAACAACACACCTCAAATCCAGGCCTTGCTTGTGTAAATATTTATCCTGCCCTGGTTGAACTATGTGGGGCATTGTACGTGGCAAAGACAATAGCCTCTTGGTTTGAGAGTCAGTCTCTTGGCTGAAACGAATATTTTTCCAAACGCCATGTACACAAAGCAGGGATTGAAACGCGACAAAAAGTGCATTAACTTTTGTGTGTGTGTGTGTGTGTGTGTGTGTGTGTGTGTGTCAGATAGCTGTAGGTGCATTCCTTTGGGGCGAGGTGGTTGGCGATAAAAACTGCGAGAGAAATAGCGCGAGTTAAGGAGAGGCTGGGGTCAGTGTGAAACTGGTGCGCTTCAAATAAATCAACCTTGTAAAATAAACATTGTTCAGTGACGGCCGGGAGGCTATGCGGAACCTTTTTGATGTTTTCTGAGGAAATGCAACTTGGGTTTGGCCTGAAACAATTGCAAGTACAGTCAAACCTCGGTTTTCGTCCATAATCCGTTCCAGAAGGCTGTTCGAAAACCGAAATTGTTCGCAAACCGAAACCACGCTCTTTTTAAAATAAAAATGTTTACTGAACACGTCTGCACACAATGGAAAGCAACACGAGGAAGCGTCACTTCCTCGTCTACTCGAGCAAGCGTCACTTCCTCGAGTAAGGAAGGCGAGAGGAGTCAAATGGTGCATTCAAGTGCGCTCAGTTTGTTTGAGAACCGAAATTTGTTCGAAATCGAAATTTTTGGTCAAAAAACGAATTGGACGAGAACCGAGACGTTCGAAAACCGAGGTTTGACTGTACATGTTTAAAGAGTCAATAAAACATCATAAGTTCCAAATATTGTTGACCCGCATTTTGGATGGTTTAGCCTTCAAGTGATTTTTGATTCAAAGAAAAAATTTAAGAACACGTTTTTTTGTTTTGTTCTTAAGATGGAAAAAGTGATTGGATTGGTTTGTTGGCCTTGACAGCCCAACCTTAACAAAAATTTACGGAATAAGCAGAAATCTTAATCGAGGATGAATATTGCCACAATCATAATCCAAATTCTTTGAGAAAATATTCCCATGGGAGTCTCTGCTGCAAAGTGGTACAACTCTTGGCCACTAAAGGTCCTTTATTCTCGTAAACTGGCCGCACGCAGATTGATGTGACTGACTGCCATTGAGCGATTCAGTCGCGTGCCCAATGGTGTTCTGCGACTCGTTTTCATCAGTTGCCGACCATCTGCAACTAGTTTGTTGTCAAATGTCAAATAAATGGGCTCATAATACTGTACCATCGCAGATATTTCACGCCAATCAAAATTTCAGCTTATATTACATGATAAAAATGTTTTTGTGGGGACCGATCGTGCGGTTGTTCGTCTCTGTGTGCCCTGTGATTGGCTGGCAACCGGTCCAGGGTGTCCCCCGCCTACTGCCCGAAGACAGCTGGGATAGGCTCCAGCACCCCCCGCGATTCTAGTGAGGATGAAGCGGTTCGGATAATGAATGAATGAATGAACGAACGATCGTGCGGCCTGTTTCGCTCCCACCGTTAGCATGTAGCATAATCTTAACAAAACAAAAAAAGCCCCATACCCTCCACTGTTGAGCGCCACTGTTCCAGAAAACACATTTGTCCCCAGACTTTTGTTGCAATATCGTATGCTTTGGTCCAGAGTGATGTCTCATGCGGTTGCTTCTAACGATGACTCTGAATGGGAATCCACAAAAGTACAAAACCTCAAAAATGCTCCGCTTATAAGCAATGCCTATATTTTGAACAATGCACCAGGTTTGCTTTTTAAGCGTCTGCGATGATTCAAGTCCTGTTTGACCACTTAACGTGGCTAGTTAGTTAGAGCCCGGGAACTCCTGCTGTTAATCCCCGGTGGTTTGAAGCAGATGACCAATTAAAAATCCTTTGGCAAATACCCAATCAGCGCTGTGAGGGTCTTCCTCTCCACAGTATGCCACTGTTTTTTTCATCGTCCGTTCCCCTTTTCCATTGTGCCCATCCCGCTGAGCCACGGGGGTCTTTTCACTGCACACGGACACACTCCCGCATGCACAAAAGCACGCGTTCGCACATGTACACACACACACACACACGCACACACGCACACACACACACACACACAAGCACACACGCACACACACACACACACACAAGCACAGGGCACCTTATTACTCTTTATTAATCTGCAGGGCGTTAATTGAAACCCCCCTGAGTCAGAGCCATACCTGTATTCCCATTCTCATTATCATCCAAGGTGCCTTTGGGAGCACTGGAGAAGAGGGGGGAGGTGGGGTGGTGACAGAAAGGACTTCAGAATCTCCCGTGACAGGCCAGTTGTACATCTACAGATCACAGCCAATTCAATTTAGCACTTGGTTTCTGTCTTCCCAGTAATCAATCGAGAATTAGAGGGCTGCCAGGAACAAAACATGAATCTATGAATCCTTGCCATGACCCCTCCCAACCTCGATGTGATCAACTGTGCGTCACTTCCTTTACACCTGCCATCACCCTGGAAGTACCTCCAACAAATGATTGTTTCATGATCGGTATGAAGGCGGTGACAGATAAATACTCCAGGTGCGGTTTGTGAGACTGTTTTTGTTGGGAGAGCACACAGAAATCCTGGAACTGGGCCACCGCATTGCCAGGAGCAGCTACAGGTGGACAGCCAAGACACAGCTGCTTTCAGTCACAGACGTTCCTAATTTACACACACACACACACACACACACACACACACACATGCACGCGCAACAAAAAAATAGTTCTTCATCCAGACCAAAGCACAATATCATACATAGCAGTGCATTTTGCATCACCCATTTGGTTGTGGTTCATTTTCTGTTCAATCTAGCATCTTGAACATCAGCCTTAAATTCTTTTCACACTGCACTTAGCAGAGTCGACACACATTCATTATAAACGTGCTGCTATGGAGTCCTGAGCTGTGGGACACAACAGAGATGACGTAGAATGACATACTTCGGCAGGCGCATGTACTGAGATCTCCACCACGTTCATCCAAATCCATTTTGCTGACCAGCTGATAAAGCCTGCAGGCCACCTGCTAGGCAACCACTTCCAAATATGGACAAGCTTACGCCAGGGTGCCATCCCTGATGAGCAGTCATGCAAAAATAAGCAGACATGCGGCCCTTGATGACTCTCTTGAGCTTGGGAAAGAGGAAAATAAAAAAAACAATCACACGGATACCGGTCAAGTGAGATTTCTTCAGCACAAGGATGTTCTTTCTGGCCAGGAACTGTCAGATGCTCAGTTCATTGTTTAAAAAAGTGCTTTGTCATGGTGGGGCAACTAACGACTTACCCTGCCACAGCTTTTGCTTCTCTACTTGCTGAACAAAACAAACACCAGAGCGTCTTTTTGTACCTTAAGTATGAAATGTGCCACCCACATAAAAGTGGAAAACTCATTTTTGTTTGAAATAAATATCTTTGGGTCAGGCATGGCGGCCCGGTGGTCCAGTGGTTAGCGCGTCGACCTCACAGTGCAGAGGTACCGAGTTCAATCCCAGCTCCGGCCTCCCTGTGTGGCGTTTGCATGTTCTCCCCGGGCCTGCGTGGATTTTCTCCGGGTACTCCGGTTTCCTCCCACGTTCCAAAAACAAGCATGGCAGGCTGATGGGACACTCCAAATTGTCCCTTGGTGTGAGTATGAGCGCGGATAGTTGTTCGTCTCTGTGTGCCCTGCGATTGGCTGGCAACCGGTTCAAGGTGTGCCCCGCCTACAGCCCGTAGATGGCTGGGATAGACTCCAGCACCCCGCGACCCTAGAGAGGATAAAGCGGTTCAGAAAATAGATGAATGGAACATTTGTGACAGTCATGGAATCTTTCTGATACACCTCGTATATATGATTTGCTCCGGCTTTTTGCTGACTTGCATTGTATTACGAGCCCCTACTTTGGCCTGTGTAGTTTGTTTGGTACACATCAGATTTTGAAACCTAGCGTTCCAACTTCATTCAATGAGCCGCACTATCGGAGCAACTGCACTATTCAGTGTAGTCATGTGATCCAGATTGCAATCCAGTCGGATTGGGATTCCTTGTACTTATGTTCAACTCGCGTGCCTGTTAGCCTCTAACTATTGACCCGCTGACAGCAAAGCGTCTTACTTAAGCAAGACGTCTACAACTACTCATGTGCACAGACTGCACAGCACAGGTGTTGAGGCGAGCCTGCTCGATCCACACTAACCAGGCCGGGGGTTCGGTTTACTTTTGTGGTGACAGAAGTTATACACGATGATGAAAGAGTGTGTGCACATGTGGGTGCATGAGCGTCAATATGTGCCAGGAGGGAACGGGATCCGATTAGTACTACTCTGAAAGTAATTACCTTAATTAAAGCGGTAATGTGCAGAGGCAGAAAGGAGGGAAGAGTGGGGAAAGGAGAAGGGGAACCTGAGGGGGGCGGGCGGGGCGTCGGACAGGAGAGAACCTGCCATCTTTTATGGAGCAGTTTCGGGACTCTGTGGTGATTTAAGGGGCACACTCGACCGTGTGTGGGGGTGGGCAGAGCAGCAGCTGAGGGAAGGCGGTTGTTGGGTGGGGGGTGAGGGGGGGGGGGATAAAAGTGGTTTGTTATGGCAGGATAACGGGATAGGGGATAGTTAGTGATGGAGCGATTGGAGGATTGTGAGAGAAGAAACACGGGAATCTGTCAAGGCATTTCTTTTACCATTCTGTACACAAAACATCGCGATAATTGTCCCTTGTAGAGTCAACATAATCTCCCAAGAATTTGGTCATAAATCGTGCAAAAAAAGCTCTAATACCACACTCAAACAGTTTTTTCCCCCCTCATTTATTAAGTTATGAGAGGAGTAAGGAATACTTCAAGATAAAGTGAGCAATTTTGTTTCGTAGTCGTTTGCAGGTGAGTTTTCACAGTCGTTGTGCAGGCCTTTTTTCGGATTTAGGTCCCAGGTGAGGGGGCAGGATATTTACGACAAGATGTATTCTTTTCGCTACGCCACCGGTAGCGCAGTGGTGGTCCACATGACTGTTGCTGGCACTTTTTGCCCATTCACAACTGCCCGGACCGGCCTGATCAAACTGGGGTCCTCGAGGGCCGCCATCCAGCCTGTTTTACGTGTTTCCCTCTTCCAACGGGCCTTATTCAAATCATCACGATTATTGTCAGGCTTCTATGAAGCTTGCTTCTGAGCTGATCATTTGAATCAGCCGTGTTGGAGGAGGGATACCATTGAGCCCATCGAGGTCCAGTGTTTGTGATCTATGATCTTGGGTGTCGTCCCCCTTTTGCCTCAAGTCAGTTTTGGGGTTGGACCGATCCCCAACCCGAGACTTTCTCGAATAGATATTTCCAGGAACATTTTGAGAGATTTTACGCTTGTGTGCTTGATCGAAACTGTTTCAACTGCACATTGGAAGGGCCTGTGGTGAATGCATGCCTGACAACAGAACTGTGTGTGAACTCATTGGACAAACTTTCACACTAATCTTCTAGAGCAACGACAGAGGACCACCTAATGCACAAGTAGGTTGATTGCTTGGGGGGGGAGGAAATCAAACACAGTCTGATAACAGTCTCTCATATGTCCGGCACACAGCTTACAGGTGTGTGTGTGTGTGTGTGTGTGTGTGTGAATTGCCATTGAAATAGCATCTTCGATGGATTGATAATGAAAATAATAACATCCCTGACAAAATATTCATAAAGGTAATGATGAATGCCACGTTTCTCCGAGAGATACATCAGATGACGTTCTTGGTTAAAGGAAAACAGAGAGCAGCGTCTCCCACACCCTCAAATTATCTGCCGCTTTCACAACTCACTGATAGCATAGATGAGAGCTGAGGAAAATGGACACACAATTATGCTCACTTGTCGTATATTAATACTGCTTCTTGACATCTTCCATGGACCCTGGGCTGTCATCTCTTTGTCTGGTTTAATTGAAAATTAATGGTTAGTGTGTTGCCAAGGCAACTGCGGCAGCGGCGACGGTAAGTGAGTCACGTTGAAGCAGACACCAGTGGCATTGTTTGTCCTGTCTGACCTTGGAAGTCAGAGTAGGGGACAGGCAGACGAGGACAAAGAAAGACATTAAATAAAATTTAAAAAAAGAAAAGAAAAGAATAGAGTGGTAAGGGTTGAATGCTGTGCACTGGAGTGGGGAGGAAAAATAAAATAAAGTCTTTGTGGCCTTGTGTTTTGCCAGGTCTGGAGGAAAAAAAAAAAAAAAATCCAGTAGAAGGGGTGACTGAAGATATGATGTCAAAATGCCAAATGGAGAGAATTATGTTTGAGTGCAAGAGAAGAAAAGGCCTGTGAGTATTCTGGGCAGCGTCAGCGGCACCTTTGTGTTGATGGAGTCAGAGGGCACCTTATAGCTCCATAATCATCTGGATACAGGTGGGGGGGGTTTTTTGTGTTTTTTTTTATGTTTGTGTGTAGGTGTGCGGATGTGTTGGTCCTTCTTTAGAAATTCAGCTGTTTACAAATCTGCTTGAATGTCATGTATAATGACCATAAAGCCAATTATCTTCAGATTGCCACAAATACAGAGATGTCTGAGATCGTATGTAGGGAGGTGGGGGAGGGGCGGGGGGGGGGGGGGGGTATACACAGTCTTGCTGAAGGGATGAAAATGCTTCTAGAGAAAAAAAAAAGTCATTTTCTGTCTCGAGTGGACAGAAATATTCATTTAATAAAAATGATTAATACAAATCAATCATAGGTAAGTAAAAAAATCAAACAAAATGGATAATGAGTCAATTCAAACAGCATGACAATACAGTCAAACCTCGGTTTTCGTCCATAATTCGTTCCAGAAGGCTGTTCGAAAACCGAAATTGTTCGAAAACCATAACCAGGCTCTTTTTGAAATAAAAATGTTTACTGAACACGTCTGCTCACAATGGAAAGCAACACGAGGAAGCGTCACTTCCTCGGCTACCCGAGGAAGCGTCACTTCCTCATGTAAGGAAGGCGAGAGGAGTCAAATGGTGCATTCAAGTGCGCTCAGTTTGTTGGAGAACCGAAATTTGTTTGTCATCCCAGGCATAAAAAACTCAAAATTTTTGGTCGAAAACTGAATTGGACGAGAACCGAGACGTTCGAAAAGGTTTGACTGTATTACCGGTACGTGGATACAACCGGAATATACTTTTTTTTTTCATTTGTGCAACTCGACTAAAGAATCTTATTCGTAAGACATCTGGATGTCTTCAGAAGAGCATGTCTTCTTTTGATATAAAATTTTTTTTTGATTTTGACCAAGTTATTCTTCCTGTAAGTGTCTGAGACTTAAAAATGAAATGAAATCTAATAATACATCGGGATCTGAATTTAAAAGGCGTGTGTGCCCAATTCTGAAACACAATGTTCTTATTGTGAGCCTCAACACTGTTTTCATCTTTTTTTTTCTTTTCAACCACTAACAGCCTTATTAAATGCATAAATCTTCAGGCGAGAAAGAAGTTTCGAAACCACATGATAAATGTCTACCCACTAATTATTCCATCAGACCTCGGTGTCAGCCCATCACTGCATATTTGTTTTCATGAATGAATTTCGTCTCTCGACACCTTTTATGTCATGATTTTGTGATGTCTCCGCAGGTCTGCTGACCAGCTACAACATGCCAGCGCCATCCTCCCACAAATTTTAACCCCCCCCCCCCCCCCCCCCCTCGGGCAGAACTCACTACACCAAGGTAATAAAGATCAATTAAGATTTTGATTTGGTTGAACGGTAACCGACAGTGCTGCAAAAGATTTGACAGGACTTGGTGCTACAAGCGGAGTTTGTGATCTTTCGATGTGACAAAGATGAACGGACATGCAAGCCGTTGTGTTAACCGCTAAAAAGAGGAGTGAAAAAGTGTATGAATCCTCCATCCAGGGCCCAACATAGCATCAAACATAAGACGCCAACAGCCAGGGGTGACATCGGGGATTTTGGGCACTATGAAAAAGGAATCAATTTGGTCCCTGCTACTTCGATGTGGCAAATTACATTTTTTTTTAGGGTTAAATGATTTGAAACTCTATAGTTAGTGGCACGCACCAGACTGGAGAGAACTGTTCAGTTTGGTGTTACATACATTGTATGCAGCCCCAATGGTGACATGGAAGAAAAAAAAAAAAGAAACCTTTTTTATGAGTGTTTATTTACTTCCATTTTAGCTTGGCGCCATTTTGACAAACGGCAGTTCTTCGAAGATGCATAGTCATGAAGGGGGACTTGGAATTGTTGGTTTTAAATTCACTCTGGTTGGTAGAAATACATAAACACTGATTCACGGGGGAAACTGTTGAACAGGCCTGTTGAACAGGCTGTTCGAAAACCGAAATTGTTCGAAAACCGAAACCACGCTCTTTTTAAAATAAAAATGTTTACTGAACACGTCTGCTCACAATGGAAAGCAACACGATGAAGCGTCACTTCCTCGTCTACCCGAGGAAGCGTCACTTCCTCGTGTAAGGAAGGCGAGAGGAGTCAAATGGTGCATTCAGGCGCACTCAGTTTGTTCGCAGAACCGAAATTTGTTCGTCATCCGAGGCATAAAAAACTCGAATGTTTTGGTCGAAAACCGAATTGGTCGAGAACCGCGACGTTCAAAAACAGAGGTTTGACTGTGTATATATATACAGTGAACATAATTGTGTATATATATATATACAGTCAAACCTCGGCTTTCGACCAAAATTTTCCTGGATGAGTTGCAACTTGCATGAAAATCTGTCGCTGATTGATTTCAGCTTTTACTATCACATTTATGACCGCCAGAAAACATGTCGAAAAATGTCGAAAGGCTGCCTCACATCGTCATGAACAAAATGTGACAAAGCAGCCCATGATACAAAACTTTCCCCCGCCAAAAAAAAAATTTGCACGCAAACGTCATGTTTTTCTTGTCTCCTCAATAGGCTCACTTGCAAAAACTGCTAACTACGGCATAATGAAATAAATAATAAATATGTCTGGCGCAAAAACAATAGGAAGTAGGAAGAAGTAAAAAAACTTATCTCGTCCCATCCCTTGTTCTTTGTTGTATTTTGTATTCAAACTGCGAGTCAGAGTGCGCGCGTGTGCGTGTGCGTGTGCGTGTGCGTGTGTGTGTGTGTGTGAGGGAGAGGCAAAAAAAAAGTCACTTCATGTGGACGATATGGAAGATTGAGGTAAGAAATTGGGGATGGAGAAAGATAGAGAGAATGAGGCGAGCGGATCACTTTTCCATATTGCATGTGTAGCTGAATCCATCATCTTGGGGAGCCATTACATGCGTCATTCACATCAAACTTTCCAAATTAAAGAGCCACCTCATCCCCTCAACTGTACTCCGCTCGCTAATCCCCTCTCCAGCGCCCCCCTTCTCCGTTCCTGTTTAGCCCGTGCACGCACCAACTTCTCCCCTCTGTGGAGTAAAGTTGCTGAGAGGGCTCATATATGATGTTTTTGTAGCTTCAGCGTAGCCTCGGGATGCAAAACACATCTCAGAGCTGCCAGATCAGGCCTTGGTGGTTATCTTATCTGATGCGGGGGGGAGAAAAAAAAAAAAAAAAAGGGGGGGGTGGTGAATTTTATTTGCATGCTGCATTGATGTTCAAATAGCTGTTTGAATGCTTCCTCAGCAGCCCGGACAGACTGTGATTGTGTGGCTGGCGAGCAAACAAGTGTATCAGATGATATCAGCCGTGCCCTACTTAACTAGCCCGGGTGAAACGCGCAAACGCGGCAGACCGTGTAAACTTCACTTTGCTTCTACGTACATCTGTCTCCAACTTGGGTGTGTGCGTGTGTGTGTGTGCATGTGTGTGCGCAAAAGCTCCTCAACTATGCATCTGTTGCACTTTATGGCAGCGAGATGTTCAGTACCTCATATTGCAGCAATAAAAATAAAAGTCTGGTCGGGAAGTAGCTTGATGCAGTTGGAAAAAGTTGGATAGAGGAGTCATGTCGCAAATCACATTGTGCTCTTTGGCCTCACACACACACACACACACACACACACACACACACACGCCCGCCAGAGGGGCCCGTCTGGCTTTCAGATGGACCGAAACATGACAAAAAAAGAGAGGCGAGTACAGGAGAAGAGATGCGAGAGGAGGAGAAACAAGAAGACAGATGAAAGGAAAAGTGAAGGAAACCAAGACAGTGATGTGAGGAAGTGTGAATTTTAAAACAAGGAGGAGTCACTCAGGGCGAGTGCCGGGCTTTCATCCCTCACTGTATTGTGTCCTCGCTCCTTTCAATAGACTGGGAGAGATCCGTTTTCACATTTTAGGAGCAATTGTAACCAGGATAAGTGAGTCAGGAGGCATATGCGGAAATCTTTGAGAATCTTCTGTGCAAGCGAGAACTTCTTTCTTTGACAGACTTCCGAGGTTTGATAACTGCGATTCGCCAGCTAATCCAAGTCTGAATTTAAATAGAAGCTAATCATTGTCTTTTCCTCACTTCCTATTCCTGCTTCGGTGATGTCGCCCCATCTACCGCATTCGCTCTCCCGTGGAAAAAGCCTGACCTCTGCGCTTTTTTTTTTTTGTCTCCTTCCTTAAGATTGGTTTTAAATACTCAGCAGATTAAAGCACAGGCATGAAAGCTCACATTAGCCATATATTTAAAAATCCCCCCTGGTCGATAATCCATGTATTTGTCAGAATCAAACACAGGGGAAATAGAAAAGGGAAGCAATGACATGATGGGTATAGCCAGCGCCAGACATATTGTGAAGGGGAATTAGAGGGACAGAGTTACATTTAGCAGAATGTGGCTCAAGGAAAAAAAAAAAAAAAAAGTCCTTCGGTGTGATTATTGAAATTCACTCAACAATGCCTTTCAAGAACGTTTTGATGGAACAAAAAAAAAAAAGCACTGTGATGACCTCTGACGCCTTTCACAATCCAATGAACACACACACACACACACACACACACACACACACACACACACACACACACACAGTGACCGCGAGCAAAAAGGGAGAATGATGCAGAAAATGCATACGATATGCATATTTCACATACCCCAAGTGTTAGCATCCTGCTGCAATTGCATTCCAGGTATAAGGTGTATCAAACATTTTCATCATGATGAAATGAGGTGCTTTAACTCACTGTTGGAAGAGAGGCTGAATGAACATGTCCGCATGTGTGTGTGTGTGTGTGTGTGTGTGTGTGTGTGTGTGTGTGTGTGTGTGTACGTGTGTATCACCACATGGCGCATCGAATGAAAATTCTTGAACACGAAAAAAGTGACTTGCATCTCGCAAAATAGTTGCATCTTTCTTAGTCTTAAGGCAAGGAGATGAAATAGTTTGTCATGAACAGATGAAATCATTGAGCCCTTCAGGCCCATGTATTAGACGCATTCCCGAAATGTCAATACATCGATAGTAAATTCCACATTGCAACTTTTATGAAAACTATTTTCGCTTTTGATGATCTTAAACCTCCAAGGTTGCTGAGCAACCTACTGGACATGAATGTTTCTTTCTTTTCTTCTCGTTCAAAAGAGAGCTGCGGTTTAACATGAGGTTACAAAACAAGCATCTGCAATAAGAGTGGCAACAAAAAAAAACATCGCCACAAAGAAAAGTGTTTTATTTTCAATGTCAAAATACTAAGAGGAGTATTTGTGTGTGCGTGACCCCCCGCCCCGACTCAAGTTCTACAGTGGCCGAAAGCGCAGGGTTCCGCAAGAGATAGGAGTTTCATTTATTCAGTGACCATGCTCATAACTGAAAAATAGCTCAAATCATTTTTCACCATTGACATGAATGGAAATGCCATTAATCTGTTCCAGCCTCTCGAAAGAACCTGACAAAAATTGTGTTCTTTAAATTAGGATTATAGCACGATAATGAATGACTTCATTAAAAAATAGTCATAAGTTTATAAAGTAGACAGTTAAGAGTTAAATCGTTATATCATAGTGCAACGTATCTAATTGATTGCGCCTCCTACCGGTGTGGCACAGCTACTGGAGGAGCATTCCGATACAGTCATGCAGACACAAACAAAAAAAGAGTTACACAAGCACTCGGAGTGAATCAAGAATCTGCCGTAACATTAGTCATTTTCCACAGAGGATAAAGAATATATGCCTTTGAGTATTCTTATACTCTGACTACATGTGTTGCTGCACTGTGGTGATGAAATATCCATTGTTGTAGCATTATAATACTGTCACAAAGTTGCTATTTGTTAGCCTTTCACCGGCATTTCCAATTATGTAAGAGCATTAAGCTACCTGAATTTGAGTAATGTTTGTTTTTTTGGAATACGCATTGAGTAAGTCTGTTTGTTTTGTTTACTTTGACAGTAAAACTCTACAGACAGAGGCATTAAACTGATTTTTTTTTTTTTTTCACTGGCAAACTGCTGCTTGACGTGATGTAAGTTGAGGTCACTGACACCATGCGACACTTGTTTCAAATTTTTGCTGTCAAGTCAAAATAAAAACACCCAAACCAAAAAAGTGTATCATTTGCTCAATGGAAACATTGTTGCATTGTCATGGGCAATTCAAAATTCCATTTTTTGAAGATGGATTTCTGTTTTCTGCTTCATTCACGTTAAATAAAACAGTCCTTCCTGCTATCTATCAACTCATCGCTACATGCTGATAGAGTCTTGAGCTGGTTATTGTATCTGGGCTGTTATACGTGTCAGCTTAACGCTGATGGCCACACTAATGTGACACAGCTCTCTGGGTTACATCTATTTCTGTTGGATTAAAAAAAAAAAAAATCAGTCTGTTCACAATTCATCTTTAACACACACACACACACACACACACACACACACACATTCCAAAAAGGTTACTCAAGCAAGCCAGTCTCATCTTATTCTCCCAAAACTTCGCGGCCTCACTCACGCCTTGAATCGGTGACTTACAGTACACAATGAAGAGGTAAAAAATCAGAGTTGTGTGTATGTGTGTGTGTGTGTGTGTGTGTGTGTGTGTGTGTGTGTGTGTGTGTGTGTGTGAAGCATTCACAGACAAAGACCCGCGCTGTAGGGAGTCCTGTGGGAAAGGCGTGCGGCCGGAAGATGTGAGCGCATTGGCGAGTGATAATGTCAACTTGAGAGATACGGCGTGTCATTTTACACAAACGCGCATCAAAAGTGACAGTGTAGGGATGGGAAGGGGGGGTGGACGACAGGAGAAGACAGCATGTCATTTGTTTGCTTTGATACAAGATCGCACAGGGGAATGGACTGTGTGAGTGTGCATCTTTGCAGATCTCTGCGTTTCACTATACAAGCAGCATCGAAACTCACAAGAATCTAGTGAGAAATACAGTCAAACCTCGGTTTTCGTCCATAATCCGTTCCAGAAGGCTGTTCGAAAACCGAAATTGTTCGAAAACCGAAACCACGCTCTTTTTAAAATAAACGTCTGCTCACAATGGAAAGCAACACGAGGAAGCGTCACGTCCTCGTGTAAGGAAGACGAGAGGAGTCAAATGGTGCATTCAAGTGCGCTCAGTTCGTTCGAGAGCCGATTTTCGGTCGTAATCCGAGGCATAAAAAACTCAACATCTTTGGTCGAAAAACCGAATTGGCCGAGAACCGAGACATCCAAAAACTGAGGTTTGACTGTAATCCAAAAACTGAGGTCACTAGTTTTGTCATGGTGGACATGACTGGATGTGAGGCAGCCACCATTTTAAGCATCTGTACGGAATGACTGTGAATGATTTTCTCGATTTGCCCGCTGAACGGCAGCAAAATAGGATGCCGTCTGCCATTTCCTGACATTCAGCTGTGCTAGTCTTCAACTTTCCTGAAGTCTCAACATGAATTTGAGTATACTGCCCCCTGGTGGCCAAGTCACACGCACCAGAAGGAGCAGCACAATGCCCATTGAATAATGATGATGCGGATCAGAAGGCATGTTTGTGTGTGGTCATCGCCGAGGACTGACTTGAACGCAGAATGGAACAAGGGCCAATCAGGTAACAAAGCGAAGGTTGGATCCTGCCCGTCAGTCAATTGTCAAGTCAAGTCCAACTTTATTGTGAAATGTGCTGTATGTGTACTGAGCTGGCAGGACAGAGACTACGGACAGTGAATGGCACAGTTTTCCTTTTGTTGATATGAGGAAGCGAGACAAGTTGAGGTCTTGTTTTTTTTGTGTAACCAATTCTATTAACTGCAACAAACATTTTGTTTCAAGTTGCAACACTTGTAAGCCAAAGTATCACTGTAATTATTCCAACATTTATGACACCATTTTTCTATGGTAAATTCGTCACACCCCGCCAAAAAAAAAAAAACACTCCAGGTTCAAGCATTCATCTCGGCTCATCTGGCCCCTCCATCGCGTCCGAATGTTTTCCATCACATTTACCCCAGATCATTTTCGAGCCAGACATCAAAGAGAAACCCTCCACGGTATATGTAAGCTAAATGGTACATGAAAAACATGTGAAGGGATCGAGAATGACCCCAGTCAAAACCAACACCGGTTGTTAATAAACAAATTCAAACGTTGACTTTTTCTTTTCCTGAGAGTTTAATGACAAAAAGAAATGGCCTATATGTGTGACAATCAAAGTGTGTGTCAAATTTCTGTCTCTTGCCTCTGCAAGTCGTCACGCACAGCTTCAACTGTTGTGCTTGGGTTGGTGTGAGTGTGTGCCTGTCACTGACACACATGCACTCACACACACACACACACACACACACACACACACACACTTACTTGCAGGCTCAACACTCCTTCCCAGACTGGTCACAAGTGCCAAAAAATGAAGGGAGTCCTTGAGGGAATTGAATGAGACCCTCCCTCACTTTTCTTTGGCTCTCCTTGCCTGCCTGCATACAAGTGTGTGCGCAAATATCTTGTTAGCACATCTATGACTTCCTTGGGCTGGGAATCCAAATTATTTCAAGGCCTTGCGATTTATGTGTGTGTGTGTGTGTGTGTGTGTGTGTGTGTGTGTAGTTGTGCGATGATGCTCACGTAATGATGGCGACTGTGCTTCTGCTGTGCTTCTGAGTGAATAATTGAAAGCTGTGATGAGCTTTCTCCTTCAATGTTTTGTCATACTCCTTCCATTGCCATCGCGCTGAGGGCAAACTATGGTCACTTTCTCATTTATTCTTGTTAGGACAACCTTAGTGTGATTATGCATGCAGCACAAGAGTGCGTGTGCAGCATGAGTTGTCGTTATTTGTAAAACGTGCACTCATGTGGGTGCTCTGTTGTCGTACGCGCGAGAGCAGCGTCTTGCTTATTTGTATTTATTTTGGGCCCCTCTTCAGCTCTCAAGGCATTGTGGGACTTTACTGGAGCTTGTTTGTAAACATCGACGCCAGCAAGTTATGTTGTTAGTGCTGCTTGAGTTTATTCCCAGAAGGTTGCTAGAGCTCACAGTTTGTTAATACCGTACATGCCCCCCCCCCCCCCCCCCCCCCCCCCCCCCCTTCGCTGTTGCTCTCATATGCAAACAACGCAACAAGGGAAACTGATTCAACAAGAAAAGAGAAGCATGGCGGAATGTTGCTTCTGCACACATGCCACAATAAAGCCTGACTGTCGACTGGAAGGATCAGCGGCTCTGTGACACTTTGGGTGAACACTACCGCCATATTTTTCTTTAATTAAGCCTGGGGAGGGAAAAAAAAAAAAAACTTGTAGTACAGCCAACCTTGCTCATGAAGCCACTTGTGTTTTAATTTAATTACCTGTCCACTTTGATAACTATTCACCCTGATTAACATGGAGCAGAAGGGTTCCGAAATTTGAATGGGAGGGATGAGAACCAGACTTATCAGGCTCTTTTCATCCTGCTACGCAGCCTGCTCCTGTCAAGGCTTTGCCCGATTTTGTCACTTTACATCATCACGGCCCAAACTATGCTCCTCGCCTCAGCGGCTGCACAACCGTACGCCGGAATAACACTTTTAAAAACATCGGAGGCTGTGCAATACCCTTCCATCTGTCAGAAATGCAGTGTTAAGATCAACAAGTGGAGCGAGCCTATATCCATCAAAACGTCAGCTGCATACCACTAACTTGACTTGAGCTCACAACTTTGAACGGTTTTATAAAGAAAACGAGCAGTAACTGGAGGACCGCAAGCAATTTGAACAAAACAAAAGTCAAAAAGGCATGAAACGCAAGTGTATTCACCGACTACGACTTGGTGCCAAACATTAACAGCGGTTTCTACTGTCAAATCAAATGCCTGCGTTGTTGTATCATTTGGAATATGGCCAGAATTTTTGTGGAAAAATATGACTCAAACGTCAGACAGAACTACTGCCAGGGAGAACGTTGTCAGACCTCAGCAAATCTTACGAGAGGTCAGATCTGCATGAAATGGAAAATCTAGAGAGCTAAACTACAAGTGAGTCTACATTAAATGTAGCTTAGCTACACTGACGCTATGTACCGGAGAAATGTAGCTAGCTAAAGCCTGGTTCACACAGTGAGAAAATCAACAATTCTCCACTCTCGACAATATGCTCTAATTATCGGAATGGCTCCAAATATAATCTTTCCAGATATTACAGCCATGTGCGGTGTACAGTGATCCCTCGCTCTAACGCGGTTCACTTTCTGCGGCTTCACTGTTTCACAGATTTTTTGTGTGCAGTTTTTTAATGCTTTTAACCCTTTAAATCAGAACGCGTAGGCGGGGCCGTGTGTCAACAATACACTATTTCCAAAAGCTATTATAGTTATTTGTTGAAAACGTTTGGGTTTTTTTTTTGTAATTGGGCCTGAAAACAGGGTTTGGTCTTTGATTTCATTGTATATATAGTTAATTATTGTGTAATAACTGTAAAAAAAATAAAGTTCACTACTTCACGGATTTCACTTATTACTGGTTCTTTTTGGAACGCAACCCCCGTGATAAACGAGGCATTACTGTATTCAGACTGATTATGACCGCTCAGGACGTTTGGGCCACTCCAATCCCAAATTGGGGATATTCAAAATGTTGGATTGTTTTGGCCCCATTTCTCACCATGTGTGGTGTGCCCTTAGGACAAACGAGTAACTGGATAGTGTGTACTAAACTTTTACTGCCAAAAACATGTTGCTATCTGATGCTATGCTAGCTGTTGATGTTTGCAGACTGAGTTATGATGACTACCTTACCTGACGATTGTTGTAATAACCCACATGTGTTGCCTTAAATTTGTGTCTCGTATGTCTTTGGATGTTCCCAAGGAGATTGTTTTTTTAACGTAACAAAATGTATCTAGATGGGCATCATCAGGATAATGAAACCATGGGAAAAAAATGGTATCATTCAAGTACTTATTATACGCAGTTCTTCACATCCCAAAATCACATTCCAAAGGTTTAAAAAAAAAAATCAAGAGATTTATTATGCAAATGTTTGGCAACTCAGAATTTCAATACTTTTCAAATTTTTTGAAAAATGATTCTGATGGGCATGCCAAAGGCACTTCATCGTGACACTGACCCATGACTAACGCAGGTTTGTTGTGCAGATATAAACATGACAAATTCAAACTTGAAGTGACAGCAGGAAATGAGCAAAGGCTCCAGTTGGACACACGCTCACACACAAACGCACCCACACACAGATGTACAGTACTGTATACATATTTTTAGGATTATTGATCGTACTTATGAATGTATGGTGATTTATTGCAGTGGTGGCCCCTTGTGAGGTGGTCCTTTGGTTGACTGCCATCATTTTCCAATGGTAAAAGCTTCGATAGGGAAAAGGAGGCTGAATCTTTTTTAATAGCCCACGCCAAATTATTCCAAGATTCCCTTTTGAGTTATAACACATTTTTTTTCTTCCTCCTCTAGCTTCCCCCCCCCCCAACAACCCCCCACCCCCCTTCTGCCGAGACAGGCATGATGTAATTCCCAAATTTCTTCAGAGACAGTAATCTCAACACTGATTATGCTGTCAATTAGTAAATGAATGAGACGTGAGGGAGAAAAAGGTGGTAATAACTCCTGCAAAAGGAGTTGTCAAGCTTCCAAAATACATCAAGGACATAGTGAGCTCTGCAGACAGTAAAAAAATGTCCAATCACAATATAACTGTCTATTTGCAAAGAAAGCATATAACAGCCGTGAGCCCACTTAAGCAGTCTTCCTTTTTTTTTTTTGTGGAATTGAGTTTTATTTAAAGACTGACATCAGTCCTTTACACCTAAATCAATATGCAGTGAGAGACAGTTTAAAGTTATCTCCATTTTTAGCTTCCTCAAATGCGTGGTTACAACTTCCGGATGTCACTTGGTGGAGGCAATTATACACCAATTTCTATCTAAAAGCACTTTAGATATGTCAGTGGTGCAGGAACGGAACCAAAAAAAAAAGTCCATGAAAGTGAAATGTTCTGTTTGAATCTTTTTTCTTTTTTTTGTGGGTTGTTTTTCTGAGTTTCAGCACAGGCAAACCATCTGTTGTTCCCTGACTACATAATGGCAAGACTCAGCCGGGATGCAAGGATGTCAAAAGGTCACCGGCTTCCCCTCACGCACGCACGCACGCATGCGCAGCAAGACATAGAATGTCATGCCAATGCTACGTTTAATCAATTTGCTATTTGCGCCTTTAGAGTTGCAAATACAAAGAAGAATCCAAATGCCGCGAGATAACTTGCACAGTTGAATATCTTTAAACCAAACCTGCAACCTCAACAGTGTAACACTGACATGCCGATCTACCCCAAAGTGGCAGGCCACCTTCCAGGCAACGTTATGAATCATTTCTTTCTGAAATCAGTTGCTCATTTTATTACCTTCGATGTGCTTTGTGCGCCATTGTTTCAGCAGAGAGGCTTTTGACCTTAAACAAACACTTTACTAAACACTTTGGTGAAAAAGAGCCGACAAAAAGACCATCTGTCGTTTTTGTTTTTTTTTTACATTCGGAATGAAGAACGCAACGTAAGAATCACTCAAGACAGCGAAGCACAAGTGATTGTTGAGCCGGAGAAGACGCAAATATCCCCAAAGAGAAATCAAATCATCCCGCATGAGGGGAAGAAGAGAGAGAGGCGCTGTTTCCTATTGTCGTGGAGTTTTAAAGAGGCGCCCCTGCTTTAGAGGCATTACGGTAGCGCACAAACTGTCCCCGTGCAGCACGCGCACGCACACGCACACGCGCGCGCGCGCGCACACACGCTGCCCTGGTGATTCAAGGCTGATTTCCAGCGAGGGAGCGTCAGAGTGGATGGCAAAAAAAGAGCGGAGCGGCAGGCGGACAAAGTTTGTGGCGCTGAAAATAAAAAAAGAAGCAAAAAGACAAAACGAAAGCAGCTTTTTTTTTTTTTTTGGGAGGGGGGGCGAGATAGCGGGAGAGGCGAGCCGAGCAGAAGTTGCGCACGGTGGCACACTTGAAGCGGCACAATTGTTGTGACTTGACTCCAGAGGTGCACAAAAGAAGCGAACAAGAAGAAGAGGACTAACTCGCGAGCACGCTTTGGTCGTCTTCGCTTCTCGCTTTTATTTTGTTGACATCGTTTTTGAGTTTGATTTTTGAAGTTGTTCTTTTATATTTTTTTCCTGCTTGCGTGCGTTTATCTCTCTCTTCCCCACCGGCGTGTGGCCTTTTTTTTTTCTTTTTTCTTTTTTTTTTTGTCGCCGAGAGAGCGAGTGGACGCGCGGGGGGCCGAGAGGAGCCGGAGCCGGGCTGCCCACATGCTCCAACCCCTGGCGTGAAAGTTGACTTCTTCCCAACGCGAGAGAACAGGTTCATGCACAGCACACGCATACACGCACGGAAGCACACGTCCGCACTCACGCTATCTCTCGCATTGTCTTGTCCGCCCGACTTTTTCCCCACTTTTCTCCTCGTTTGTCAACTTTTAAGCCGCTCTAACCACGTGGAAAGGTGTGTCGATTGCTCCTATGCGAACACTTTAACGCACTTTAGTGGATGTGTGTGTGTGTGTTTTGTCTTCACTTTCCTTTTTGCCTCCAAACCTTTTAAAAACGCACCCTAAAAGGGGATTTTTCCCCCCCGATTGTACTACAATACAAAATCCAAAAAGGTTCCCCTAACAGTTTCTCAACCACGAAAACATTTTTAAAATACATTTTTTAATTATTATTTTTGAATCATTGAACGTTATTTCCGGATAAGTATTTCTTTGCTTGAAGGTGGCGTTATTAAAACTCAGCGCTGAAGTAACTTTTAGTCTCTTTTATTTACAAGCAAATTTGTAAGTTCCCCCTAATGAATCCCCACGCGTCTTTTGACCATAAACGCCGACGTAAAGTTATGTGGTGGTAATTTTACAAGACGAGAGCTTTCAAGTCCTCCATTTTTTTTTTCAAGTAGTTGTGATTTTAATTTAGTTTTATCTTTGTATCGCCGCGTTTTTTTTTTAATGCGCCCCTCAGAGATGATAATAAACCCATTGTGTCAAAAAGAAAGAGAGAAGAAGAAAACAGCCCTCTAGTCAAAAGGTCAGGGAACAATACCTTCTTTTCAAACCCGTTTTGACTTTTCGAAATTTGTAACCGCCGTGTGTGACCTGGCAGAGTTTCTTATTGGTGATGATTTTGCCCCATTTTTGCACGATCCAACAATAAAATTGAAACGTCTCGACGCGGAGGAAAAGTTGCCACAGCATCGTAAAGTTGACGTGCATCTCTCTGCATTCTGTTATCTTGCAGCATCTTAAAAAAAAAAAGGGAAATAACAATTAATAATGGGATCCACAATTTCAGAAAATGATTTGGTCCTTTTGGTTATATTACAAAGTTAAAAAAAAAAAAGATGACCTAAAAGGGTGCAGCTCAATGTACGGTTTTTTTAAACTGTGTTGAACAACTTAGTTGCAATCTCATACTGACATCTTCAACTGATTTATTATGCATGCGACTTATGAAGAGGACAAAAAGGAGGGAAGCCTAAAAACAACAATTCATTGTGTGACGATGTGGTAGTCAAAACTGACACCAGCATCACTGCCACTTGATTGGCGGGGCTTTAAGACATTTGTCAAAATTGATTTTATTTACTGTGTCATCCATCTCTCATTTTTTTTTCCACCTTCTGTTTTGTTTCCATTCCATCTTCCTCACTAGCTTTTTTTTTTTTTTCCTGCATTGAGACACTTTCCTAATTGCGCTGTAACAAAAGATGCAAAGGCTCTCAATCACGCTTTATGACCTTGTCACATTTGTGGTTGTCAGACAGATACTTGGTGGCGACTGCCTACCATCAAATTGGCATTTCATGTAGATTGAAGGGAGGGGGAAAAAACGCACACGTTTGCTGTCGAACGCACTCAGGCCTCCTTTGAAAGTCTTCGATTGGTGAGATAAGAATTAACTAAATATTTCAATTTGCACGCATTTTCATGACTTTTAATTCGCTGACGGAAAAGAAAGGAACGTGCGAAAATTCAGCCATTTAAAAGAAATGTCAGTAGTCCTCGCTGGGTGTCAAATTTGGGATTTTTCCTCATAATTTTTGGGTGGGGATCTAATCAGACACCTTTTATTCAGATATTCAGATGTTTTTGTCTGATTCAATCACACTTTCACATTTGGATCTATTAAATATAAATACATTAAAACAGAAGGCAGGTATAATCCATTTTTGAGGAGGAAAAACAACTTTAGTGAGGCTTGCTTTCCCTTGTCATTGTGCACTATTATGCAGTTGCTTGACTGTCAACATTTTTTTTTTTTTTAAATTTCCCATTTGCTTCCACACTTTTTACTTCTTCTCTCATTTCCCTTCTGGTCTCATCTATCCCGACAGCTGTGTCTTTTCCACGTCACGTTTTGTTTGTCGTGCGCTGCTGGCCCTATCAGTCGGAGATTTTCCGAACAGAACAGCCGGTTTTAAGTGTGGTGTGTATGTGATTGTCTTTCTGACATTCAGGCATTATGTGCGTGTGTGGCTCTGTGAGATGGTTTCGAGATGGGTAAAAATGACAATGAATCTCATATGCTTGTGGGGGGGAAAAAAAACCTCTTCAGGCAGATTAAAAGCCATGCTGCCATGATTGTTTTAGTCCATAAAACTCACTCAGAGGGTCCTCTCACCTCCATCAGTAGGGCTGCTGATAGTATGTGTACAATGAGGAGTATGTATAAAAGTGCTTTTTATTTTATTTTATTTTTCAACGCACCTGTGCTGCTCCACTGAAAATGGACACCATTTGAAGTTTTAAATGTCCCCTGTCCGTAATATGCTGCGAACCCCCAGCCCGCAAAGTCTGAGTGGGCTTTTGGGTGTAAAGTGATGTTGAAGAGTGCCCACATATGACACCGCTATGATAAACATGTCAGCTTTGACCAGCCGTAGTTTTTCCTACGGTGCCACTTAGCTGCAACAAAAACTAAAAAAAAAAATGGTAACAATTTTCATTGAAGTCGGTCGGAGAGCAATAAAAAAATGTTTCCTTTTGTGTTAACATATGTTAAAAAAAAACACACATTCTATCTATCATTGTGTCTGATCCCTTTTCGGCAATAATTATGAATGCGATATCATTGACAAATTTGTTGAAGTGCTGCGAGCGGGAGAATGTTCAGGTTGCGTATTCAAGTGATTGACGGCAGGGAGAAACTGCCGCCACATTGCTTTAGACTGAGTCCTGATTATACATGTGGTTCAAATTGAGCTTGTTATTTAGGAGAAGTACAGCGCTCCATGTTTGTGTGTGTGTGTGTGTGTGTGTGTGTGTGTGTGTGAGAGTGTGAGAGCGAGCGAGCGTGCGCATTTAATAAATTCCTGCACATTTTTCAAAGATGAGATGTGTTTTCCTGACGGGTCAGGAGGCAAGCGTCGTACTGTAAAGTTGCAAGAGTGCAAGGCGAGGAAGAACAGAGGCAGGAGGGTAGAAAAAGAAAGATGCCCTGAGACACATCTTACATAGACGTTGGCCACCTGTGAGCGAGGTGTGTGTGTGTGTGTTCGCGTTTGCTGCCTTGTGTCTTTTCAAGGAGCTATCATGCATGGCTTCAAACCTTCGTTTTGATGATTTTTTTTTCTTCTTTTTAACTCATTGATTTTTGATTCAAGTGCCTGACATGAAACATATCCACATTTCATATGGGCCAGGGTCTTTTTGAGTCGTTCCACAGAACACCAGCCCATTAACAGCTGATGGATGTGGGGAGGAGTGACCCAACAGTTCGAAGCGGAAGGGACTGTTTCCTATGAGCGGGTGGCGGTAGGGTGGGGAGGGGGAGAGTTGCTGGGGGGGGGGGGGGGGGGGGGCTGAAAAGGGAAGTGAGGGACAGGAAGAAGATAGAACATATGAGTGAAAAGGCTGGTAGGAGCGTCCAAGAGTTGTTGAGGCGTGGGTCATTACAGCTGAGGAAGCATTAGATCAGCCTCTCCAGGGTACGTTTGGCACCTGAGGCCATGGTTGGAGCAAAGAGCTGGAACTGAAGGGGTGGGCCACGTTTGTGTGTGTGTGTGTGTGTGTGTGTGTGTGTGTGTGTGTTTGGTGGTGGGGGTGCTGTCAGTGTGAAGTCTGGAGGAATGAGAGCGAATCGGGAAGTCAGGAGGCGGCGGCGGCGGCGGTAGGGGCTTTTCAAGTTTCGCCGACGGAGAGGAGCATGAGGTCAGAAGCACGCTTGATGCATCTCCTCATCTCAACCAACCGTATTAGTCATCAGCTACCTAAAAAGCTACCGTGAAACACTTTGATCCGTAAAAGTGTCGTTTTGCGAATTGCCGTCGTCGTTGGGGCCCCGAGAGAATAAAGTGGCAAGAAAATAAACTCAGCGGTGACATACACGATCAAGTAGAGTGACTTCTTTTGATTGACAAGCCACTGCTACACTCATTCACTCCCAAAGACGTTTTGAAACGTCTTTTCAGACTCGGTCCAGAATTGGCTGGTACTGAATGAGTTAATCACCGTCACCGGCGACTCTAAAGGATGGCAAAGACGCAAGATTGCACGTAGCGAAATACACAATAACAACGCACCGGGGAGAAAGGACGATAGCGGACACGCATCGCTCACGCACAGAGAGGATATGATGCGTGAAATAGCGAATACGTTTCACCTTGTACGTTTTGACTGACCTACAAGCCCATTTGGGGAAAATCTGATGAGCGAACGCCGACAAAGTAACATCGACTCATATTTACAGCCTGCGCTCGAAATAGAGCGTCTTGATGGCCACTCGTCGGTCGTCGAGTCTCATGCTAACTCCGCGCTGCCGCTGACAGCTTTATTTGTGTTATGGATTTTCCTTCACTTCGTCCCGACTCCCTTTCCGCCCCTTGCGATCCCCGTAGTCGGCTCCCCTCGCCTCCAACCCTCTGACCTTTTTTGTAAGCGCTTCATCAGAGAGCCGTTGGTGTTTTCTAAAGCGCCGCGACAGACTGACAGGGCGGCCGTCAATCGAGCAAGAGGGGGGGGGGGGGCAGATCAGTGGAAAGCTTCGCTCGGAAGCAACAATGTGACTCAACTTTGCGCGCCGCCGCTTTTAATGTGTATTGAAAAGGACGGTCGCAAGGCGAGGTGACAGCTGCGAAATGCGCGTCTCGCGGCATGATGGCTTCGACGAAGCGCGTTTCAGAAATCGTCTCACTGGAGAGACGCGCTATGGGCCTCTCGAGTGCACGCTTTGCTCAGGTTTCATTCACTTAGCCTAATTGACACTTTCAAATCCACAATTATTTTGTCTTCTCTCATTTGATTTGGTCGTGAATCTGATTTGCCGCATTTTTAGTTGCTCGGCACGCGTCGGAATATTTGGCGTGATCGTACTTGCGGTTTTAGTCTGTGCCCTGGTTCCGCGTCACGGTGGACCGGTGTGGTAATAAAACCCTTTAAATGCATCTCATTATGTCTTCTAATCCGTCAAGTATCGGGATGTTGGCGAACGCTTGGCGAAAACGTTGCTGGGGCTCTTTTATGGTATTAGTATTTGTGGTATTAGTTCCGGGGGGGACACGGGATGCCGACTTAAGCTATTAGCATGTGAGGCGCCGCGCAGGATGATCCATCCCCTGACGGGACGAGCTGTTAGCCAGTCTTGGACTAAATCACAATAGGCGGCGGCCCGGCTTGACGGATTGACGGAGCTTTTGACACCCGTCTGGACCGCCCTTTTCCTTCCTCCTCTGCCGCTTGTAACCTCACATGGGAGATTAGAACGGGCCGGCGCTTGGGAACTTTGAGTCTTTCTAAATAGTTTGCTTATCTTCTTCAGAGGGGGAAAAAAAAACAATGCAAGACTAGTTTTTTTTTTTTTTTAACTCTTGCTTTGTGCGAGGCTTTGCAACTCTAGGTAAAGACACTAGGTAAAGGTTTTACTCAATAGGGGGCTGGTTGAGCCACAATCAGGAGTCGAGGTGATGCTGTTGCACTGCGGATGCACTTCTTGTGTGCATGTGTGCGTGCACATTCAATTAACTGTCAATCACCGCCTGACCCTCCACCTCTCTCTCTCCTCCCCCGGACTGAATTCCTCTGGTTTTAGGTTCTGTTTTTCAAGCGGCTGTGACGGAGAAGAAAAAGCAAACAGGTCATCAGTTTTCCCAACTTGTATGTATTCTTTAGGGCAATTCATTACTATGAGGAGATAGTCTTCAATTTTTTTTTTTTTTTTAAGGATTTCATCAGCGCTGCAAATGAGTTTTAACGTCTTCAGTCAAAGAGGGAGGATTGAGATCTTTGGTGCCGGTCCATCAGAGGCTTTTATTTTTTTTTTCTCTCATTTTGTGCTCCTTGACCGGGTATTGAAACCGGTGTTGGTGTGCATGTGCTTACACATGCGCGTCTGTGTGCGGTGGGCATTGTTGGCCGAGAGACATCTGCCACTAGATTATTCCCAGCTGTTATCTGAATAATTGTGCAATCCCCTCCTCCCAAACACCCTTCCTCCACCTTCTTTGCCCCCCCACCCCACCCCCACCCCCTTGTCTCCTCTTCCTCCGCAGTGGGGAGCGATGAGCCTCCTTTCTGAGCCACTTGATTATGAATGCGTGAATGTACACATGCACTGGCCACTTCATTGCAACTGTCATTGTGAGGAAATGTATTAAAAAATATATACAAAATCAGTTTAACTCAGGGGTCAGCAACCCAAAATGTTGAAAGAGCCTTATAGGACAAAAAAACAAATGTTTAGAGCCGCAAAAAAATAAAAGCCTTCTATAAAACTTACAATGAAGGAAACACATGCTGCAGGAGACTGGACTGTCTCAGAATTGTTTGCTCTTCATTCCTTTGTTGTGTGTTCACAAACGCCCCCATAGGATTTATTTTGTAATTTCCTCGCTTGATTTTTTTTGTTTTGGTGCGTTATTCTCTCTTTTCTTAGTGTCAGTGAAGTGATCATGAATTTCCGTTTTCCTGAGGCTGTCTTTGAACGCCTCTCGAGTCCGAACGAGAAGAGAGAAGGCACGGAGTAAAGCATAAAGCATAAATGAAGTGTACGTTTTAAAAAACCAACACCACAGCTCTCCTTTTTCGGAGCTGCAACATGTATCTATATCTATTTGAGCTACATTAGCCTACTGTCAAAATCTTTTTCCATTTTCAAACATTTTTTATAAAGCTCCAGGGAGCCACTAGATGTCGCTAAAGAGCCACATGCGGCTCTGGAGCCGCGTGTTGCCGACCCCCGGTTTAACTAGACGGGAGGAATGGAATATAAAACAATTTCTCGATGGTATCTGATTACATTGTTCAGGTGTACCTAATGTTGTGTCTGTGAAGTATCTGTGTCGCTATTGTCACCGGTCCTTTTCTGACATTTGGACAAGGATTGAAACAAACATACACACCTGCTTCTGTCTTCGCCCTTCCTCCCCTCCCCTCTTCCTCCCTCCCCTTTGGCTCTTGGCGAAATAAAAGTATCCTAATCCCGCCAGATCAAGATTGCTGTCCAGCGCGGCTTTGCCAGCCTGCGAATTAGAGACAGCTCTCATGTTCCTAAGGAGCGACGGCCGTGTGTGTTTGTGCGCGCGAGTGTCTGTGTGCGTTTGTGTTGTTAGGCTTTGAAGGCTTGCGGGATTGAGAGGGGATGCGTTAGATAGGGCGGGGGGGGGGGGCTCTGTAAGAAAAGAAATAGGGCAATTTGAAAGTAGGAGCAAATGAAGAGTGAGTTTTTTTTTCTTTTTGTGTGGACAAAATTGCACATGATTCTATCAAGAAAATGATGAAAGCATTTGGCGTTTATATGTTTAAATAATCCGTTTCCGTCATGATGTATTGCTTGGTAGCAACGGAATCACTCCCATTCTAAAATGAAAGGAGCTTTTTTTTTTTCAACAATTGAGCAAATAAAAAAAAAGTAATTTATTTCAGCAAATGAGTTGTCCTCCTTATTCGAGCTCATCAAACAAGAAATCCTTTTTGCGTTTGTTTATTTTTAATTTTTTGCACCATTACAACAATCCTCTTTCAACCGGTTTTGTTTCCCAGCGTTCTCGTAGACCCACCTCCGCGTTGAACTTCCTACTCTCTTTTTATTTTTCTGCTTTTGCTTCTTCTTCCTCTTCTCCTCACCTCTTTTTCAGTCCCCGACTCTCCCCGTCAGGCCTGTTGTCTCTAATTATAGCGCTCTGCCTTCCCTCTCAGTCTCTTCATTACATCCCGCCTGTCATCACAGTTTACTTCCAACATTTGCTACCTCTCCTCGCGCTTGTTCAATAGCAATCATTTAATTCTGTAGCATGCGATTTGACAGGAATGTGCGGCAAGGTCAATCAATCAGACCCTTCAGCAAATTCAACACAATGCAGCCCAACCATTGAAAATGCCGGCATTTCGTGCACATTCTCGTCCCATTTGTTCGCGAAATATTTTCATGCTTCGCCGCCACGGATTAATACAGCGTTCTCATTTGGCTGCCGTGTAATCTCATGGATTTGTGTATGCTTTCACCATACTAAAGGTCACAAATTGTGTTGGGTGGTCTGAATACACCGCTCGTCTGAATGAACATTTTATCGCTACACCTGCTTGTCCCTGAAATAAATTAGATGGTGCGCCGACGATACAAAATGCGTTTTACTCCTCCTATTAAGTTTTTCGTCAGTAAGTAAAAGAGGGAAAAGCCGTGTTGAAAAACGCCCGTTGGCTAGCGAAGGTCGGAGCTGTCGCGTGTAGTCTTAATCGGCAACATGTGCCGCTGCAGTTTCTAAAAGGTCACTTAATAGTAATAGTTAGTCCAGTTAAACCTCGGTTTTTGTCCATAATGCGTTCCAGAAGGCTGTTCCAAAACCGAATTGTTCGAAAACCGAAACCACGCTCTTTAAAAAAAAAAAAAAAGTTTATTGAACACGTCTGCTCACAATGGAAAGCAACACGAGGAAGCGTCACTTCCTCGTGTCAGGAAAGCGAGACGAGTCAAGTGGTGCATTCAAGTGCGCTCAGTTTGTTCGAGAACCGATTTTCGATCGTAATCCGAGGCATAAAAAACTCGAAATTTTTGGTCGAAAACCGATTTGGTCGAGAACAGAGACGTTCGAAAACTGAAGTTTGACTGTAATAGTTTATCAGGCCCGTAGGATCGTCAACAGCAGGGAGGAGACGAGGACAGATGGGGCAGGAGGCTGAGCGACTCACAGGCGTTTGGGTGTCCAGCAGAATTTTGTCATCGGATTGGGGTCTCGTCATGGGGTGCAGACTCGCTGATGGCAGAAACATCACACGACTAACAACCTCCTCTCTGTTTGTATTAGCGGAATTTTCCGCTCATCGAATGAAGCAGATCTGGGCTGTACGAGGTCCCGTCGAGGTGTCATTCACCTCCTAAACGCGACACCGCCCTGGTGTTTGGTAGCAGGGGGTGATGAGAAGGAGAGTAGTGGTCCCAGCTCTCTATCCCCCAAAATTTGAAGGTCTCATCCCCTGCCCCCGCACCTCCTCCCACAGGGTTAATTGAAGGGGAAATTGATAGTTGTGTGCGGTAATTGTGGCTTTAAGAATTCTCCCGTCTCCCAGGGAGAAAGATGAGGGCAGCTGGAGTAAAGAGAAAAAATATATATGGGGGGTGGGCGGGGTCGGGGGGGGGGGGGGGGACCGAAATCCGGACAGATGGAACTATACTATACGAACGGCGCTTTAATGGGGGCTGACTGGCTGATGAGGGCGCGCGTTGATTGGTTGATCTTGAAATCTCTCTGGATTCTTCAGTTCATTCCATTGATGATTCAATCACAGAAATATTCCGCACTGCTCTCTTTCCGACTGATTCTTCCCGCTTATTCTCCTCCTCATGCGCCTCCACTCTTCTTCCTCCTCCTCCTCCTCCTCCCCCCAATCTATTCTCGCCCCCCCCCCCCCCCCCCCCCCGAGGAGGCCGGGATGGACAGATGAGCCGAGTGCGCTGTATCTGTTCGGTTCTGCTCCACTGATCGCTCAAGTAGAGAGAGAACTTATCTTCGTCTGATGGCGCTGAATGGACTTTTTCTCCGTCTCTCCCTCCCCTCTTTTTCTCTCTCTTTCCCTCCCTCCCTCTGAGAGGGGCTTTCCTATGCCAGGGGCAGAGATTTTATAATTAGTATTCCTCCAGAAATAGAAAACTAGTTTTCTTAGGTGAAGTCACCCTCTGATGAGTAAATCTAGCAGGGAGATGGAATGAAGTGGAAATCTATGTCAAGGAACTCTATTTTTTGTATCACTTCTCGTGTTCACTTTTGCCCAAACAAACGGATCGACCTGCGCCTCGCACCGGCCGCCAGTCAGCCAAGAGTGAATGTAGCTTGAGCTCCATATTAACTCCGCGTATTTGTTTCTTGCATCCAAGGAAGTGTAGGGATGGACATTTTGACATTTCATTGTATCGATTCGGGCGGGATTGGGCAGCCCGGGTCCTCGAGGGCCACTTTTTACCCGATTCAAATGATCAGCTCATCAGCAAGCCCTTGTAACGATCCTGATCGTTTGAGGGAGGCGTGTCGCAGGAGGCAGGAAAGTGGCCCTCGAGGACCAGAGATGCCCGCCCTTGGATTTTGGGGGACGATAATGATTTGATCTCTATTCCAATTAATCAATCGATCAATGACTATGCACAGCCTATGAAGCTAAAAATGTGACTTTATCGCTGGCATTGGCTCCCGTTTTTTTTTTTTTTTTTTTGCCTCCCTGTTTTCTCCGCCTCTCGTTCCTTCCTCTGACTCTCCCGGCTTCCCCCTTTTCTCTTCCCCTCCTCCCCCTTTTCTCCTTTTGCTTTCTCTGTCCGTTAATGAGAATGTGTTAACGAGAAAGAAAGATCTATTGGGTGTTGCACATTTTATCAGTACAGCGGAGGTTCGGAAGAGGGGGAAAAAAAATAAAAATAAGACACCCAGCGACGGGCCCTTCAAAGAAGTCCTATTCTTGTGCTGGTGAATGTTTGATGAGACAGTGAAAAGTTCCCCCCCTCTAACGTCATGGTGTCTGAACAGAGGAGAACAGAACCGTTCTAATCATGCAGCACTGAAAAGAAAGAAGAAGAGGGGAAGAAAAAAAAGACTTCCACCCCGATTTAATTAACTGATAAGAAATGGCTTCAAATTAATTTTTCAAGGATGTTAGATTTTGATTAAGAAGAAACTCTGAAAAGAAACAGACGACTAATCAATTTTTCTAATCAACACACTCAAATTCTAACTGCTCAATATGATCATTGTAGCAATTAGGCCAAATATTGTTGTGCGGCATTTATGCATTCCCGTTTAAAGCAATCATCAAACCGTAATCTCGCTTTTTTTTTTTGGATGTGCCCACCTCTCAATTTGACTATCCTTTTTTTTTTCTCATCCATTTTTATTGGATGAAGAGATAAGAAATGCGCAAGATGAAACTTTCTTGGGGACACGTGAATGGGGCCTTTCATGCACCTTAATTGCAGTGGCACTTGGGAAAAGGGGCTTGTGCGGAACGACTTTATTTCTGATGGTTTTACATTACAAGGCCGTGATGGATCTTTAGATTAACGTGGCTAATAGCCGCTGGCTTCGCAGTGTGTGTGTGTGTGTGTGTGTGGTGTGCGCACGTGTGGTTTGTGCGCGCGTGGCGCCCTCGCTTCTTCACAAGCAGGCAAATGTACTCACCATTTCTAATCCGCAAAGTTGAAATCGTCTATTCAGTGAGAGGAGAGGGTAAAATCCGATCCTGCTTGAATGAAAGATTGCGCTGTTCATCTGCGAGTGGCCATAAAATGTGACCGTGTGTGTGTGTGTGTGTGAGAGAGAGTGTGTGTAGTTGCTAAGGTATTATAAAGGAGGAGAAGAGGGGCCAGTTAGATGCAGAGAAAGTGCTGGCAGGGGGTCGGGGGACTTTACAAGAGCTGCAAGTTCCTTACTTCAAAGACGCCTTATAGCTTGGACAAACACTCCCCCTGCACACACACACACACACACACACACACACACATGGTTTCCCTCTCATGCGATGAGCATCCATCTCATCCTTGCTTCAGTTACATCTCCCACTCACTGACAAAATGTTTGGTTGCTTTAATTATATGCTGCTCATATGATACATGCTGTTTCCATTTGACGCCACATAAACACACACACACATACACCACAAACACACACACACGCGCAGGCGACCAAATAGGTATTCCTGGCACAAACCCCTGGATTGTGCATACATATTCAATTAGCAAAACTCATTACGAAAACTTGGCATTTGTTGTTGTTTCCACCCCACCTCCTTGCGCCACTCCTTGTTGCCGCAGAATTAATGGTTTTGATATGCTAATTAGCGGGTAATTTAATTTCAAAAGGCCTCAATTAACAGCGGGCGTTGTGGACACGAGGAAGTTAAGCAGCGTAATCTAATTTGCATTAGTAACGAGCGGGGGAGTAATTAGTCTCTAATTAGCCACTTCAGACAGCACTTGTGTTTACTTTCCTAATGAAGTGGAGGCGCTTTTCTTTTTTTTTCTTTTCTTTTCTTTTTTTTTGTAATAGGGAAGCCCCCGTGAGTAAGTAAGCACCTTTATGAGGCGTTTGCATGCACGTGCGAGTGTTTGGTGGAGGGGTGCTACCACACTTTTGGCTCTGGTTTCACACATGAACACTGTAAACACACACACATACAAGCAGAAAGAAAAAAAAAAAGCGTGACCGGGTGTCATCGCCCATCTGGATGAGCTCGCTTACACACGCCACTATAGATTGATGCGCATGTTTATCTGGAGGTTGCGCGAGTGTTATTCAACAGCTAGCAATGTCTACATTAGGGCAGCCATTCAGAACCCGAAATGGGTCAAGCGTCATTGGGTCAGAGAAAAAAAATGCTGTCGTAGAATGCTTTTGCCTTGATTAGCTCGCCACACAATCTCCCCACGAAGGGCTTTTTGCTTCCCATTAGATGTTGCCTTCTGTGTTCTACATTGTTGATGTTGAAGATACGCCAATATAGTTTTTATTCTGGTCAGTCTGGGTGCAGGCGAGAAACTAAATGTCAAAACGGGTTCCTGAGCTGAAGGTTTTTGGCAAAATCTGGATCATTTTGAATTAGCTGTCAACATGGCTAGCAAAACATTGACGAACAGGACGCGCTAAGTTGACACACTTTAATACGAAACCAATGCCTACAAAAGTTTGTTTAGGAATGGCGCATGATGGGATAACCATTTACATTTTGACAATCAGTCGTGTTGAAATCCATCTTGATCTGGATAAGGGTTTACTTTTTAGCATGTGAGTCAATATGAATCATTAGAACCGGCCAAACCCTCACATTGGCACCCTTTGTCTCCATTAGCTAGGAAGTAGCCTGCCAACGAACAAACAAATGGACAAACAACCCCAACGCAAACTTTGAAAGAGTTGTTTTCATTTGTCTTACAAGTTGGAGCAGGTTGCTCTCTATCGTGACCAGGATATACTCATTATGCTATTGCTAAATCATCGAATCTAATGGCGGCCCGAGACATTTACACAATAACGTATGTGTGCTGATTCTGGCATTATAGGGAAACACATACTTGTGTAACCTTCCAAAATGTTTGGATAATCTTGGCAAAGTTGGGAACGTCTCTGGTAGCTCAAGGGAAGAAAAAAAACACTGGACAGATCAACGTTTTCATCAGCAACAGTTTCAAGTTTTCCAGTCACAGACGCATCAATAACAATCTGAAAACAACATGCGTCCTCCTGGGCTTTATTTTTTTGGAAGGGAGCGGGCGTGGAAGGATTGCAGGGAGCAAAATAGCAGGGTTTAAGGGGAGGGGGGTGGGGTGGGAGTGGGAGGGGGGGGGGACCAGCAGCTGCCCTATTAGCCCAAAATCTGTTGTTCGGAGGAGGTGGGAGGAGGTGGAGCAACAAGCACTGAATGTTCACAAAAGGGGAAGCACACAGTAATGGGCATTTCAACCCTAACACGTCTTTGGGTGTACTTTTTGTCACACTTTTTCCCATAATCCAACGCTCTATTCCTGATGGGAAGGCGTGCTTCTATAGGCTTTTTTTTTTTCCTCCCTGGGAATAATAAGAGAGGTCAAAAAGTGAGGCAACTTCCTGCTTCAAAGTGCTGGGTCAGACCGCCGCTTGGCACGAGTAGTCAAGGCTCAGCAGAACACACGCGCGCGCTCAAACGCAACCGGCACGTATAGAACCTGCGGCGCTAAGAAAGCCCGTCGACCTCGATGAAGTATCGACGATGAAGTCGCCGGCGTAATTAAGAGCCCGTTTAGAACGCCGACCTCGTCCAATAAACACAAATTTATAGCTGCAAACACGCCGACAAACGCGCGGCTCCATTACGTTGCAAACACTCCAAAGCCGTCTATAAATAGGCAACTGATTTACAAATGAGCTGACCTGTATGTTGGCCCTGCGCTCAGATAGGCCCACACCCCCGCCGGGGAGCGTAAATCACAAAGAAAATGCATATGCATGAGCATCCGGGGAGGTGGTGGAGGTGGTGGGGGGGATAAGTGCGCCTGTGCATGTGTGTGCCGCACGCCATTGAGGCTTAGTTAAGTGCCTTTTATTTCATTGAGGTAAAGTTAAGGGCCGTGGACGGACGGGCCTCACTCCACCGTGTTGGTTTTCAATGGAAATAAAGAGAAATAAAGAACTCTTCACTTTTTTTTGTGTGTGCGCGTGTGCACTTTTTAGTCTTATCCCGGGATGGCACATCACAGTAATGGAAGCGAGATGACGTTTCATGTCATGTTTCTAGGAGAAGTGGTTTTGGTGTTGGACCTTTGCCTGCTGTGCGCGTGCGTGCGTGCGTGCGTGTGTCGAATGCGAGCTGCTTTAACCTCTGCTTGTTTTATGGACTTATGCGTGGCTCTGGATGTGGCTGCCGCCAGATTAATTTACACACCGCTCACACCCGCTTGCCAAATCTGCCGTTTCTCTGCCGTCTGAAGACAGAGCAGATATTGCCCCGCGTGGTAAATAAATTACTTCCATCGATTGCTGTGGTTGTCGAGTGACTTTATCTCAGGTTGACTTGTCTAGATACGCATCAGTGTGTGACAGGGGGTGGTCTTTTTTTCTTCCTTTTTTTTTTTTTTAAACGATGTGCCACTGTGTCTTATTTTACATGTGTTTGTGCAGGTGACAGGCTAAAATCAGATCTTCCCGATGGCTATCTCTGCTTATTTAAAGCCTCCGTCTTGAGTTATGTGTGAGTTTGCGCGGATTCTAATTGAAACATTCTGCTCCGTGAATATTGAAACGCAAATGAATTGGGCTCCAAGAATCACAGAGGGATTTTTGGTCTCACCTTTAGGCCGCCCGCACGTTCGGAGTTTATCTGTGCCTTAGTAGCCGCCGGCATTGGTAACTATAAAGCGCGATCTAATCGGACCCTCGATCACTGATGCCAGACCGTGTGTGTATTTTTATCTGCTTAGACGACGTCTATGCGGGAAAACGTTAGGGGACATTTTACCGCCGAGGCCCAGATGTCGTGGCGTAGGAAAAAGGTTAGAAGTTCAGTGTTGAAAGGCGGAGGGCGTGCGTGCGTGTGTGTGTCGGCGGGCCGGGCCCACATGCGGTTTTAATAGACGTTAGGCTGACATGACTGCAGAGGCCAAGAAGCCACCGTTAAAAAAAAGTTTTGGAAAAAGTGTGAAAGTATGCCTCATCTGTTTAACAGTGGAACAACTGACCAGCGAAGTCGCCGAGCTCATCCATGTGCTCATTTAGTCATCACATTTTATTTCATATGTGATCATTCTTGTGTTTTAGGATGAAAAAAAAAAAAGCGGAAGTTCGTTTTAGTATGGCATTCTCCATTTTTTGGGAGGGAGGGCTAAAAAACGTCTTAAATTGGAAGAACTTTAAATAAGTAAGTAAGTCCAACTTTATTGTCAAATGTAAATGATAAATTATTGACATTTATGCCATCAATGTTAAGTAGCACAACAAAGCAAGAAAGTCGTTTGGTCTAAACCTAATTGGTGAGTTGTTTTTACAGTGAAACTCCTCTACAACGAAATCATGTTTGCAGCAAGAAATTTTTCACAACAGGGGGTTTTTCACTGTAGCAAATTTGAAACAGGAAAGTGGGAATGGTGTTAATGCATGAAGATTTTTTCACACTAGGGGGGTATTTTAACCCATGTAGATTTCGTTGTAGAGGAGTTTCACTGTACTTATACAGTACCTTTCAGGTGGGGGGGTCAATTATTTCTTTCTTCATTAGCAAAACTCAATCATTTGTTGAACTTCTCTTATTTTTGAAAGTTTGTCCACTTGAAATCTTGAGTTCATCCATCCATCCATTCATTTTCCGAACCGCTTAATCCTCACTAGGGTCGCGGGGGGTGCCGGAGCCTATCCCAGCCGTCTTTGGGCAGTAGGCGGGGGACACCCTGAATTGGTTGATCTTGAGTTCACCCAACATTTTTTTTTTCAGTGTGAGCCAATAGAGGAGGTCAATATATATATATTTTTTTGGTTTCTCCCCTCCCTCCACTAAAATTACTTCGTAAATTGCCATCAGAATACTTTATCGATTCCAGAATGCTTTCCTTTATGCCAGGGGTGTCCAACTCATTTTTGTCGCGGGCCACATTGTAGTTGCCCTTCCCTTTGGAGGGCCATTATGACTTTGAAACCATATAAAGAAGTCAAGAATAACCATTTCTTCAACTATTTAAATGACTGTAATGAGGGGTTTGGTAACAAGAAAATGCTGACAACACCTCTCATTTATTACATATGATCATTTAAAATTTTGGTGCAGGTTATAGGGCGCATCATGGAAGTTGTCCTGCTTGATTGGCTTTCGCGGGACCACATAAAATTGTGTGGTGGGCCAGATTTGGCCCCCGGGCCTTGAGTTTGACATACGCGCTTTATGCGTACAAGACAACAAATAAGAATAAAGAATAAAGAAGAGCAGTCTCGGGCTCATGACTTGAGTTGTTGCGTGCAATGACCTCACTGAGTAAATTATGACATCATGATTTTGACAGGAGCTCAACAGCTGATGTCGAACAATTATTTCCTTGGTCATTATGCTCTTGAGATTTGGCGAGGCGAGAAGCATTACACGGCCAAGATGCGCATTCATTTCGACGAGCGTTTTTCAAGAAATGTGTGGGGAAAAAAAAACATAAGGGATGTTGTTCACGGAACGCTCTCCAACATGATTAATTGAATTGCATAAATAAGTGATGAAAAACATAATAAAACATCAACTCCCCTCTTAAGCGCTTGCTCGGCCTCCTTATTTATTTATTCTATGCTTAACTTTTATTGCTCTGATCATGAACAAAACTGGCCCAACCTGCATTTTTCACTTCAGATTTGCTTGATCGCCCTGGGCGCTCCGATGCAAATGAGTGGTGCGTAAGCGAGTGGAAAACATTCACAGAAAAAAATTGAAATAATGCTTGAGATGAAACAATAGTTGCATTTGGATGTTGTTCTAATTGGGGCAAATGGCTGACTAAAATAAACAGACAAGGAGTTGCCGGCTCGGTGGATCGTTCTCGTATCTCTGCCGCGGGTTAAAAATTAAAACCCCAAGCAGCATAAATCAGAGAGGAGAGAAAATTAATATACAGCGAGGGAAGATTAATCAGATTGCCACGCTTTCATTGTAATCTTCTCCTTTTGTCCTCAAGTGTGACAAAAACATTATTGAACATCTTTACCTTCGCTTCAGCCACTCGGGCTCGGCGCGCCGGCTGCAAACCTAACAGTCTTTTAATATTGGCCGCTTGTATATTCTAATCCTGACACCACTTGAAATATAATTCCTTTGCCTATTTTAAATCACAAATGTGAAATTGCATTAAGGCAGGAGTGCGCCGGCATGAAAGCGGGCACGTTAAACGGACATATGAATGCAGGGGTAAAGCCGGACCTATTAAGCACTTTTCTTATTATTTCTGAAAGTGGAGCGTGATAATTAGTTTGGTAGAAATCCTATAGCGGGGTGGAGGCAAGGGTCTCAATAGTTGAGCCAAATTAATTTCTTCTGTCACCTTGAGCATACGTTCCTCTTAATAGGTTTAATCTATTTCACGGTGATTAACTTTTATTTTTATTTTACCACTTGACGGTGATACCTTTTTTTTTTTTTTTTCTTCTTCTCCCCACACGGATTCCACTCTGCGGCTAAATGGTGTCTTCGTACAGACATACGATATAGATGCATGGCGTCATTACCGCTTGGCTCCCGACTCGGCGCGATCTGAGGGATGGCAACGAGGCCGTTTTCCCAGCGGTCCTTGCAGCTGCAGCTCGGTTGTCATGTGATCCAAGTGTCTGGCCGGATCGACGTTTTCTTTTCCTTTTTTTTTTTTTCCTCAGGAGTCACTCCAAGTCTTTTTAGTGCTAAAAGTTAACAATCATTCCTGATGTTAAATCCATCAGAAACCGCCATGTGCCACGAGGTTGCTTTAATAATCTCCCCTGTGTGTGTGTGTGTGTATGTGCGAGAGAGTAGAGGTTACGGTGGGCCATGGGAAAATGGAATACCTGAGAGGATTAGAATGATCCCAAGGACACTTTGTGTGGCACTCCAATCAAAAAGTCATTCCGCATGAATTGGGTTTGTGCTTTGTAGCACAGCTCAGATACCTGCGGTCCTTACGCACAATCCTTAGCATACTTTAGCAACATGGCTGCCGTTTGGGTCTCTGCCCGTTTGTGTCCGTACATGTCTCAATATGTATGCTTTTTTTTATTTTGTTGGAATGGCACAAGTTTTCCTGTCCGGTTTCAAGTTACACTGGTAAATTATACCCAGTCACTGAAATTACATCCTATAGACTGTGAGTGTGCCTTGCGTGCTTGTGTGTGTGCGTGTGTGTGTTTCCCCTCATTGCTGACATCATCTCACAGCGCTGTACCCCGTGTCAGCTTTGATTAGTCTGAATGAAGTCCAACTGTTTTTGTGTTTTCGTCATTTAGGGGAAGAAAAATGGAAATGCAGCTGTTTTCGTGTGTGTGTGTGTGCGTGTCTGCGTGGATGGGTGTATGTGTTGGCGGGAATGGCTGTGTTGTGTGCAGCGTTGACTGCGTAAGAGCGGTTGTCAACCGGCAACAATGCTTTGCGTCTGTTTTAAGGTAAGCGAAGCTTGATGGGACAAACGCCCCCCCGCCCCCCCTCCTCCAAAAAGGAGGCTGCAATATGCCAATTAGTCCACCACAAATGTCAGTTATTGTTGGCCTGAGATCCTAACAAATAGTTGCAACAGTGTGTATACGTCGACTGTGGTAGGTTGGGAACAGTCGCCATCTGGGATGCGTTGCTTTCTTCAATATTCTTCTGGTACCTGCAGTATTTTTCTAAGTTCGGTCTTTTGGTCTACTTTTTTTTCGGCATTTTGGAAATGTAAACATGTCTAAAATACATCCAGATGTTACCAGATGTGCTGCGCCACCACAAACACTGGGCAGGGAGCATGTGTGTGCGCGTGTGCACGTATGTGCGTGTGTGTGTGTATGTGTGTGTGTGTGTGTGCGCGCGTGTGTGTGTGTGACCCTTTGCCCAGCCATTGACTTCGACGCCGACAAAACGATTGCCTGATTTTTGTCACACATCTTTGCTTTTCAAATAGTTTCTGTGTGCAGGACGGTTGAATTAAATGCGCTTTTAAGTGCAGAGGAGTTGGCGTGCGACAAAGACCGCCATCTCGCCAAAACATTGACCCTAATGGGTGCTCAATTATCTCGTGTGTCTGATGTGCGCACTTTGGCAGGTACTGTACGGGCAACGCAAAACGCTAACGCGGCCACAGGCAGACATTTTGTGTGGCAAAGCTCCATTTGGATTTGTCACTACAAGAGGTTGGAGTGAGTTCAAGCGCTTTGTGTAGGCGAGGTTGAGAAGACTGTAATTGTGGGGCTAAATGCCGTAAGTGATTGTTTACCACGTGTCCGCACACAAATAGAGACACACACACACACACATGCACAAATTAATATTCTCACCGGAATTATGGCTCCATTTCACTCACATGCTCCTCCATACACAGCCTTCAGACTTTTCAGCTGTCGGGAACACCGTACGCACACTCGTAACTGCGAGTGCGGGCGAGAACGTCTATTTGTTGATGTCTGATGGTCATTTTGAAATGTTGCACCTGGGGGAATAATTACGGATGAGGTTTTTCTGGCCGTTTTTCTCGTTAATGTGAAGGCGGTGAGAAATTGTGTCAATTCAGCTGGCGAGAGCGCGCGCACGAATGCACGCACACACACACACACACACACACACACACACACACACACACACACACACACACAGAAGAGCGGCGTGTGTTCAAGCTGCAGCTGATGATGCGACTCTGTACCAGGTATACACAGTGCACTTCCCTCACCACAAGTTTATTTTGTCCCGTGTGTGTGTGTGTGTGTGTGTGTGTGTGTGAGAGAGCAACATCTGGTCCCTTCTTCAATTCAGACGTCACCTTGTTTGTTTGGCTTCACCCTTACAAACACACCATTAGTGCTGCCCCTGTGCACTGACGACTATTCCTGTCCCTGGGACTTTAGTTTAGCTCAGGCCCGCTGCCTGACTCACTGGAGGTCCCTGCAAGGCAAACCTCAGTCCTACCAGAACCGAGGAAGAACCGAACCACAGCGCACCGCCCAACCACCACAATGTAACCCTAGCCTGTACTTGAAGCTCCACCGTCAGCTCCAGTCTTTCAGTGTGCGTGTGTCCGACGGCACCTCTGATCTGTGAAGTCCACCTTGTCCGCTCGCGGACCGACAAGTAGGCCCTCGGTTTATGGAAGGACATGAAAGCGAGAGACGCGAAGAAAGGAAGGCGAGCGGTGGTTGGAAGAGAGAGAAAGGAAACGGCAAAGGTGGTGAGGACAAAAGCAGTATTGTATCATTGCAAATGACTTGTGAGTTGAAAAGCTGAAATGTCCTCCCCAGAGTTCGCTCATAAAGCCTGGAAAGACGGGCTTGGCAGCCGAGGCCAAAGCCAGACAGTTCTGGCGGCCCAGCGCAGAGAGATTCCAGTAAGAGGAGATGTAAAAATCAATTTGCAGTGAAGAAAGTAAACAATCGGAAATGACAAACGCGGCGGTTCTTTCCATTGCGCCTTTTCTTTTCTTCTCCCCCTCGCTACTTTTACGGTGATTAAATAAGACAAATGCAAAGGCCGAGCTGGCGACTCATCAGAAGTGTTGTGGTTTAGGATCCCATCTAGAGTTTGACCGCTTTAAATACCTGAAACAGATTTCCAGCCACCATGCACGCTCTGTCTTAAAATGCGGGGATCCGATGAGATTTAAAAAAAAAATCAGGAGCTCATTAACAATCACATCAATAATGCTCTGAAATACAGTCAAACCTCGGTTTTCGGACGTCTCGGTTCTCGACCAATTCGGTTTTTTTCGACCAAAAATGTTGATTTTTTTATGCCTCGGATGACGAACAAATTTCGGTTCTCGAACAAACTGAGCGCACTTGAATGCACCATTTGACTCCTCTCAAATTAGAGACATAAAATGGAACTAGGAACTTCTCTCTTTTTTTCTTTTTCCAGAGATTACATTTATCATGAAATACTGTCAAATAACAATGCCCGTCATCACAATAAAAGTGAGTTTTTTCCCCCTTTTGAAAATTGCAATCTCCTCCTCTAACTAACGGTTAGGTTGGAATAATTGTCATAATCAAATCATTTCTATTCATTTCAAACCAAGACGACATTTCTGAAAAACGTTTCCTTCCTGCGGCCGTGGCTTAGCTTCACAAGAAAGCGAACGTGCACGTGAGAGATATGGAAAACCGCTTTATCCTGTACACTCATTTGACTTTTGGACCCTAGTTGACAGAAAAAAAAGGAAAAAAAACTGTTGCTCAATAGCCAACTCGTTGGAGTGCCGAAGGCCCTCTGTGTTTTTGACAAACGCAAATGAGGAAGCGTCGGTGGCCCATAGAGGCTGAGGTCAATACAATTGTGTGGATGGAGAAACAATGCAGGGGATGACTGTGAAAGAGATTGAAAAGAGAATGGGGAAGCGAGTCCTTGGGGCCTGTTTGGTGGTTAGGGGCCATTGGGGGGGCCCCAGCAGAGACCTCCATTAGTGGAACGATCTAACCCTGGGGGAGCCGGTGCAGCGGCGGGCCTTTGGTGGCGACGGCCGTCTGTTTAGCAGCAGTTTGTCCGCATTGCTCATAACATCGATCGAGCTAAGGGGGGAGCTGAAGCTGCAGGAAAGCTCTTTGCCGCTGAATAGGCCGAGCGGCGGCGTATCGATGCAGTAGAGTGGACCTCTTCCGAGCCGTTCACCCCTTTGGTCATTTGGGGAAGACGGACGTGTCTTATTCAATAGAGGCGCCACATGGCTGCCTCAAGGCAAGGTCCGAGCCCGGGCTGGAGATGAACACCGTGATGTGCGGGTAATGATTTGTGTCTTAACGCACTCTAATCCGCTTTACGTCTTCCACTTGCGTGTCGGATGAACAGATCTGCTTTGACTTGGCTGGGAACGATATGAAAGAGAAAAAGCGAGGAAACAAACATGTTTCCCAGGCTCAAATTATCCCTCCTTCACTGACCCCGGAGCTCTGTTCTCGTGCCCTCCACCTTCCCTTTTTTGCGCTCTCTGAAGTCACATTCCATAAAATCACCTATGGCTACGAATGGCGGTAATGAGACATTCTATTGCCGTTGACGACTGTAATGCTGGTTTATACTGTCACTTTGTACGTAACGGCATACGAGCTCCGCCAATTCCCGGATTATGCCCCTAGCGGCAGCGTAGTGGGTGACGTACTTTGAGACGATGCCAGGTCGTTTTTGTCGCCAAGTGTCTTTTCACGCTTGGCAGATTCTTGCAGGGAAGTCCCACACATGGTAACCGGTGTCTGCCTGCGACGGGATGGCGACCACATGACCCTATAGCACAACTTTGGATGCTGGAGGCGGCCACGCTTTTTCATCTGAGCTATTGGTGTGGCCATTTAGGACCGCACACTTCCTAACCAGATGTAAAATTAAAAAATAACATTTAAAATACAGCTAAAATACGCTCTTCATATACAATAATCCCTCGTTTATCGCGGGGGTTACGTTCCAAAAAGAACCAGTGATAAGTAGCGAAATTTAATTTTTTTTACAGTTATTACACAATAATTAACTATATATACAATGAAATCAAAGACCAAACCCTGTTTTCAGGCCCAATTACAAAAAAACTAACGTTTTCAACAAATAACTATAATAGTTTTAGGAAATACTGTCCTGTTGACACACCGGCCCCGTCGACGCGTTCTGATTTAAAGGGTTAAAAGCATTTAAAAACTGCACACAAAAAATCTGTGAAACAGTGAAGCCGCGGAAAGTGAAGCGCGTTAGAGCGAGGGATCACTGTATTTCTCAATGCATGGAAAAAAATTCAACTATCCAACAACAAAGGGGTTGAAGCAAACTACAAACTGTTTTTTTCAAGGCTGGCACAAAACTGCTAAACAGCAAACCAACATGAAGTACAAGAACTCATTTTGTGCATTTTTTTTCAGGGCGCTTCTCTAATTTGCTACGTTCCGTTCACGTCATTGTTCACGATTTAGCTTACACACGGGGACATAAATATTGACCACGTTGAATATTTAAAATTGTTGGACCAACTTATTTTGGACCCTCTCATGGGGACAAATCCACTCTTAACACACCATAGGATAATCTTACTGGAAAATCAGAAGACTGAAGATTGACTAGTGTTTGATCTCGGGAAAACGGCAAAATAGGGACAAAACTCGTTTTTCGTCGAATCGATTCTATTATTTCCATTTCCTTGTTCTATCCAAATGCATGTGAGCTGCGCTCGAGCGCGTATGTGCTCTGGTGGTTGTTATTGTTTGGAGAGCATCACACGGCGTCAAACAAACCAATGTCAAGCTTTTTTTTTTTTGTACAAAAAGCATCAGTTCTTCGCGGGATAATGACATGCTAAGCCACTGGCAGTAGCAGCTCTGTTGACAGACAAAGACAAGCCACAAACAATAGGCACGCATGCACCACGCATTAAGTTTGACGTGCTCGGCGCATCACTTTCGATGGACACACGCATCCAGCAAGTGTTGTAATGTGGCTTCGGACCAGATTCCCTAATAAGACAAGAATGTTGTCGGTGGCATCCAGAGTTTTCCATTGGAATCATCCATTCATCCAGGCCGTTTCCTGCCCCAGGGTCTTCCTCTCGGCCCGGGCAGGCGAGGAGAGGGAACCCTCTGTCTCCAGCTCGTCCGCAATCCTCCCCCCTCCCTTTTGCTGGCCACATCCTTTTTCATCACTTTTCCTTTCCCCCATTGCCCCCCACACCACACCACGGCCACCGCCACCTCCCCGCTCTGTTCGGGTCACTTCTGGTGGGCGACTGGAGTCTTGCCTTTGCTGGGTTTTGCTTGTCTGGCTCTGGAGCTGACACAGCCACATGACTCAGTGTGAGTCACAGCTATTCAGGCTTATTGCTGAGGAAACGCTTGCTGAATAGGAAGACAAATGTCTTTCTCAGACTGGTACCGGAAAGCACACTCATGCATACGGTTTACAACTGAACAAATACCCAAAGTCTCCAATTCAGCCGTGGACTAACTTGAAATAAAGTTTGGGAAGATAAATACATAAATAAGTCACTTTAACCTTGAAATGTCCCCTCGCCCAGGCACAATCTCCCTCTTTTTTTTCTTCTTTTTTTTTTCTTTTTCTTCTTCATCTGTTAAATGTTTGAGTGTTTGATAGTTTGAGGTCTATAGCAGAACCCGCCCGGGAATTAATGTCATTCATATGCCCCGCGGAAATTACTTTTGAAATGCATATAATCTAAAACATGCAAATGAGGCTGACTTTGTGCACCCTGTTTAATATGAATTATCATTTTCTGAATACCTATTATTACTGCGTACATTTCTCCAATTATATTGTTCCTTTTTGTCACTTTTGGATATTGACGCGCATGTGCACATCAGGAACACGGACGGCATGCACGTGCCTGGTCACTTGTGCTCAGACACACACACACACACACATGCATGCACGTGAGAATGTCTTTGTGAGCGGGTGTATTTTAATGAGGAGTAATAAGGATGGTAATGACCCATGTGCCTCTCTCCCTCTCTCTCTCTCTCTCTCTCTCTCTCTCTCTTTCTCTCTCTCAGTTTTTTCTTTTATTTTTTCTTTACTTTCCCTTATACAGCTGTATCTATTTTTGGACAGGAGGTCTCTCATTGAAAAGTAAAAAAAAATAAAAATAAAATAAAATATTGTATTATGCCATTTGCGGATTCTGCACAAATGTCCCAATCAAAAGTCCTTAAACAGCACATGAAAATAACGAGGCAGGAAGTACAAGTGTTGCTCATCAAATTTTTATAAAGGAGCTGAAATATTGATGTGTTTTAAAAGTGAGCAGCGCGTGTTTAGTTTGTCGCTTCCTTTTCTGTTCTGGTGATAGAGCACTTGTTAATGTCCTTGTCGGAGAGGCTGACTTTCGTTTTTTGGGGTCTTAAATTGAATGGAAGGCGGCCCTTTTTCAAACGAATGACTCTATTAATTTATTTAGGCGGTGCCATAAATTATTCTATTAATATTAGTATGTTCCAAATTAGTACGACGACTCTCAATGTTCCTTCTACTTTTATTAATTAGGATGCTTGTCACTATATAACAAAGATTTTTATTTTTTTTCTCTCTGTGATAAATTATAAAGAAGTCATTTTTTTTAATGCAGTGAGAAACGGCTGAGAAATTATTCATGTTTTAATATAATGCGGTATAATATGTGCGATGTGAGGCAAAAAAAAAAAAGTGCGATGAAAAAAAAAAAAGCGCACGAGGAGCAGTTATTTTGAGGAGTCTTTGGTTTGGTGTTGATTTTGTACTTTCCATGCTCGCCCGGGCGTGTTATTTGTGCTCACTGAGGGGATATCATCTTGTTTTAGTACTTTTGGATAGCATGTAAATGAATTACCTCAGCTTGGACCAAGTTCAAAAGTACTGAAATTCAATTAATTTGAAAAGTGGACATGCTATCATTTCCTCCCCGTGTCTCCTTTTAACGTCTGGCCCTGTTTTTACTGTGCTCTTATTCAATTATATTTGATTAAACTTGCTCTGATCCAATCTATTAATTAACTCCGAAATGCAAAGTGCCCCGACTTGAAAGCCCGGCGTATAATATTATATTATGTCCACTTTGATATTTATTTATTTATATACACCGCACTGTTTTAAATCCTTTGTAACACTTTACGACTGCCGTCGCCGCCCCCCGTTCCCAGGTAATATTAAATCTACTCAACTCATCGTCCTTGTAATGCAAATTCCGATCATAAATTGTGTCACCTTAAGGCAGGGAATAAAGCTCTTTGGCAAATAAAGTTCCTCTTTTTTTATCTCTTCCGCAATTTAGTGCTTTCACGCAAGGGAAAGGCACATTTTTATACCTAATTCAAGTGCGCCTTTGTCGATTTGGATTCATAGCTCAAGTCGGAACACTTTTTTTGGAGCTTAAAGTGAGCAAAATAAAAGATGGACCGTTGAACATTGAGGCTATACCCTTGTTCAAATGTATAGAAAACAACATTTTCACAGACTATTTTTTTTTTTCAAAATCTATTCATAAATTCGATTTTTCCTTTTTTGAAATCGAGGGGCCACTCATAGTGGGCCCCGCCCATTGCCCATCCCTGAGCTAGTCGCTACCAGGCTTGTTGCAGCCAAGTAGCGCAACCAACGCTGTCACAATTGTTTCAAGTTCCCAATTCATCAACAAGCGGTTTTCAGTCCATCACATATCGCCGCAGCTTTTAACGATCGATTCATCGATTTGGCCGTGCCTCGTCCCGGTGTTCGGACTCAAACAGCTCCCTCGACATGTCATTTGTAGCCTAAACGCACTTGACCATTTCACCATTTCAAGGTATATATATTCCCGAGTGACAGAATTTCATCAGAATTTCTCTAGCAACCGTCACCCCCCCCCCCCACCCCACCTTCGCTGTGTCTCTCCCTCCTTGCCTCCCTTCCATCACAGTTGAAGGTCATCCTAATAAAGCGCTCTCTCAGGACACGGCTGCTAATTGCTCAGCTGCTTTCACATCCAAATAAAGACACACAGCCTTTTTTTCTCAGCCCGTCATTCCTCACCTTTCTTCCGCCACTCTGAGCATGAACCTGACCTCCATTTACCTCTCTGGACAGATGAAGGGGAACTTTTTTTTCCCCCCTTTTCCATTTTCATCCTCATGATCACTCGCACGTGAACTTTGCCTCTTTTGGAATGCGCAACCCGTGATTTCTGGACTCCGATAAATGAGGTGTGCGTGAAGTCCGCTCCTTCGACAAATATTTGTGTGTACCTTTTGTGTCTGCGTTCACTGTTTTCAACCGACAGTGGCCGGCAGGCTGGTAAATCACTTACTGCTCTCTGAAGGAAGGGCCCAAGAGTGTATGTTTGCCCCGGTCACACAAACATACACGCACACGCCGAGCGATCTCATGGGTGCGGAATGCTCTGTATGTTTACCTATGGCTCCAGAGCCCACCTGATCGAGGGAGCCTAATCTTTATGGGCTCTGTAAACAGGGACTTTGTCTTCACAAAAATACACCACGCACCATGTGCGCACACGTGCAATCATTCACTCAAATGCACAAATAAAAAGCCAGAGGCCGCGTCCGGTCTCATTCGGTTCTCGCAACGTTCTTTGAGGTCCGCCGACAGTCCAGGCTAGCTTCTCCCGTACCTGACGATGCTCTTTTGAAGCCAGCCAGTCGCTCGCAGATATCGGCCCACGTGCGATAGGACGATGTGTGCGATAATAGCGTTCAACTGTTAGCACTGGAGCAGGGCCAGGGCAACCGCAGACATCCAGCCCGAGCTGTTCACTGTTAACCAACCTGTTAGCACTGGCAGGCAGCCAGAGTGGCCCGGAGCACTGCCGTTAGCCTGTTAGCTTTTAGCGCGCGTTTGAAGTTTACCCGCCTTGGGCGTGCATAATTTGCGTTCACGGCCAGCTGCAGAGGAAGAATCCGATGATCTGGTGCTCGCTCGGTCTGTTTGTACGCTTGAGAGAGTGTGTTATTGCTTCCTTCATGACCTCATCGCATGCTCATATTAAAGCTAATAATCTACTCAGAAATGCTCTGCCAAATATTCATTATATTTCTGGTCCTCGACAGCAGCAATGTGAGGTGTCCAAACTACGGGCCATTTGCAGCCCGCGACATGACCCGAAAAATAAATAAATACATTTAACAAATGATAATAGACATGGGCCGCAAGATTTGTTAAAAAAAAGGTGACGGTGGGCGAGTGAGTGAGAAGGGAGGGTGTCAGAAAAATAGGTGCCACTAATACTATATACTCAAGAACATTTCTCGATATTCAAAGATACAAATAAACCATTTATGATTAAAAGAATAATGCATTTCGTCTTCAAAACACTGTAATGAATAAAGAGAATGCTATTTCACAGGCAAAAAGTGTTTCTTCCATATTGTGCTCTCTGGATGATTGAGGAAGACATCACATTAGTGATTCTTAAGGAACAGAAGAATGGTCACTTTACTTCAGTTTGTGGGATTCGGCTGCTGTTAAATGCAGAGCTGGATCTGTTCCGTGAGATAGCGGACCACCCTAAAAACGTTAACACCTTGAACAAGAAGCTGTCGAAATTAACTAGACGATACAAACAATCTCTAATTGCTTTCTTGATTGACTTCAGCGTGTTTTAAAAAGATGAAGACTTTTAAAGTGGCCCTTTTATCCGTTCCATTTTTATGTATGCGGCCCGCACACAAAAAAATTTGGACACACGAGCTCTCTGGATTGTGTTCCTCTGACAAGTTGAGTTTAGTTACTTTTCAAATCTTTAATATGTATTGCCATTATCAATTTTATTATTTTTATGAGGAGCACATAGTAGGTAAACTTTGTAAAATGTGTGTTCCTGCTGAACAACCTGTTGAGAAATATGTATTTTCTTAATTTAAAAACTTTCATTTGATGTGACATCCTAAAAATATTAAATACCATCTTTTCATTTTGTGTGTAAAGTAAATTGCAATAGTCTAAGACAATTAACTGTATAACTGTATAAAGATGCCTAAAAAAAATATATATATATATACACATTAAAAGTTCCTTTGGATCTTCTTAATTCAAATTCATTTTATTCAATTTTTTTTTTTTTTTTTTTACAAAATGCTCTCAGTAGTGGCACCCAAATTTCGTTGTATGCTATACAATGACACTAAAGGCGATTCTGATTCTGATTCTAATTAAAATGTGGCAAACCAATATCGTTTTCCTGTTTCCCTCAAAAATAAACATACGATTTGTATGAGTTGAACACATTTGAATCATGTGCAACTGAAAATCAAGTACTTTTTTTTTCCCCGCTAGTGTACCGGAGGTGCGTTTTATGCCCTGAAACGAGGATTATGGACGCCCGCTTTTGTTTCAGTGACGCTCAGAGCTGCCTTTACACAAATGCAAATGTACTCAAAAATCTTTTGAGTCAACAAGTTGAAATGTTTGCTCTCGCTTTCTAGTTGTGTGTGTGTGTGTCACAGGCGATATCAATGGAGGCCTAAGAGGCCCGACTTGATTGGTGGGTTTGTTCTGGCGACTGGCTTTAGAGCAGAATGGCCGGGGCGACGTTATTTCGTTGAGCTGGCGTGAGATGACGGGTGTGTAAAATATCTCGAAATGATGACTCGTCTGTATGGAGTTCATGTCCCAGGAAAAGCCTGAGTTGGGATTTTCACCAAGAGAAATCCTGAATGTGTCCTGTTCAAGGCTTTCGTGGACGCTAACAGCAAACAGGAAGTAATAATGAAGCACCTGTCCGGTTTGCAGAAGCGGAAAGACTCTTAGCATTCAATCTCAACGCAGATTCTTCCGATTTCGCACATTTCTTGTCTTTCTTGCCGGGAAATATGGGCTGAACAATAAAAGATCAGACGTGTATGGATTCTATTTCAGCGGGAGAACTTTCATGTTTTCCAGGGTTGAACTTGCCACTAGTTACCAGGTGCAACCACAGGCAAGGAAAGACAAATGATTCAAGAGTCGGATGAAAGTAGATTGGATGGAGTGCACATACCGGTACAGACATTTTTTCCACCCCCTCTACCTCCTCCTCTCTCCCTCCCACACTTATTCCCTCACTTCTTTGCCTAATAAGCAGCGTTCCTGTGAGCTGATGCAAGGCGGAGGAAACAGAACAGGCGTTCTGGGACCGCTGGAAATATTCCCACATGAGGCATAACATGATAAAGACTTATTATCTCACTAAGCTGCTGTAAACACAGATGCGCGCATAAATACACACCGTACACAACTCTTTGACTCGCGCATTTGCTCTCACAACAACACACTCGGGGAGTGAACTTGGTGAAGGAGCGGCGGCGGTGATGGCCGCTGACCAGGAGGAATCTGACAGAGGCAATCCCGCTAACAAAACCAGCCAGTGAAGTCGCTCGCTGGGCATTGAAGTTGTTTGAACTCCCCCAACCCCCTTGCGCCGTCCCCTCCCCACCCCCTGGAGCAGTGGGAAGGAACAGTCAAAGAGCGTGGCTGATTATGAGGGCAATCTTTTCGGGAACATCTGAACAAGCTTCATGTCAAAACAGGACCGATCCGTCCTCATCAATCATCGCCGTCACATACATCTACACATAAGCAACCTGGCTGTGAGCTAATATATTAGTACAAAGGTAGGTGTCATCAGGAACATGTTGAGTCCTATTTTCCCTCTTCTCAATCCCAATTAGACAGCTCTTTTTTTTGCTCTATCTCTCTGATCAGCCTTGCCTCATCCTTCCATCCCTCTCGCTGTGTCCCCCTCCGGGCTTCGTCGGGAATGTCTGTTCCGCATGCACTCTCAGGTCAGAGGTTCATCTTGAGGGGGTCGGATCTTGAAGAAGACGGGCGCGCAGGCGGAGTGCGCTCAGCGCGTCCAGGCAGGCCTTTTCGCCAGCCGCTCCTAGTCGCTGCCAGAAACACTTTAACCTCGAGCTGGGTGTGTGTGTGTCTGTGTGTGTGTGTCTGTGTGCCTGCATCATAGGCCTAATCAAAGACTTCAGGCTAGATTTATGCCCCTGCCTTTTCGCCGACCTCCATTACACCAGCTTATATACACCCATTAACAGGATATGACAGAGTACACACCCTTTGGAGTGGCAGAGCACATTGACTGTGTGTGTGTGTGCGCGTGTGTGTGTGTGTGTAGGTGTGTGTGAAAGACAGGTTATGTGCTCACTTCCCCATTAGGTCCCTGTCCACCTACCAGCTCTATCTCCACTGCATATTGCTAATAAGGTCAATGAGGAAGCGTTAGCGGCAGATGGGCGCGCAGTCCATTACAGCACAGTGTGGGCCCGATAGGCGGCCGGGTGATTCATGCTCAGCGAGACGTGTGATGACGCCAAGAGTTTGTAGCGCGCCGCAAAGTCAGTGGATCTGTTGATCACTCAGCACTATGCGTGGCTTCGTAATATTACCTCGGGGAGTAGTTTGACCTAGCAGGGGTCCGCGTGGAGGCGGGAGAGATGGTTGGGTAGAGGAGTGAGGTTGGAGATTAAGTGACTAGCTTTGAATGTCACAATAACGCTCTACTTCCTAGTCTATAACCTCCACGGCGGATGGATGCCAGGAGCCAGTGGGGAGGAAGTGCTGTAGTCTGGATTTATGCTTTTCAAGTGACTGCTTATTAAGGAAGAATTCTTTACCGGACTGTTAGCACCTTATATTTCTTAGCCGTGACATTACTGGAGCGATATTTCTGAGCGGTCTATATATTTTTTTTGAAAATAAAAATGGCCAACAATTTATTTATTTTTTTACTAAATTGCTTCCCACACATCTGTGGGGGAAATCGGCAGGAAGAAGGTGTAGTGTGGGCAGTGTGGGATTGATTCCCACTCGGAGACGGTGTGGATGTGGGAATTGACGGTTATTCGTCTCAATATGTGCCTTGTGACTGACTGGTGACCAGTTCAAGGTGAAATCCGCCTGCCACCCAAAGTCGAGCAACACCCCACGACTCTGTTCAGGATAAGCGGTGTTGAAAATGGATGAATAGGATGGATGGGGAAGTTCTGTAAACCAAATTAGTTATTGTTCTAGGAAGAGAATGGCTGGACAACTTGAATGGTGACAGCAATATGAAATTGCAAGATGGTTTAACACATGTAACTGGCATCGATGGCTTTTCTATAAAACCGTGACTGGTGACTTCATCTTGTGGTTGCGCAATCTGTCTGTAATCGAGCCTTCAATTTGGAGATTTTTCCTCAACAGATGTTCTAGTTGTTAAGCAGCATTAATGTCACCACAAACGTCTACTTGAGCTCTTTCCAGGCTCCCCAAAAAAAAAGAGTTTTAACAATTTATCAAAAACCCACAATTGCCATTCACTCCGGCGGTGAGTTGGAGTCGGTGTCTTGTTTGAAATAATGACATCCCAGCACTGTCGTTTATCAGCAAATCCTATTTTCGGATGTGACAACACTTAAGTAAAATCTGTATCCAGTGTGTGAATAATATGCGCCAGAACCACAATATAGCAAAAGCAGAAACCGTTTCTGTGGAATTCCGATTGGCTGAGCCTTTTAACTTGCATCTTTTCCACCTGCACAATAACACGTTTAGGCCTTTGTCCCGCAGCAAGCATTTGGCAACATCCCATTAATGGGGCCACTAGTGTTCGATCCCAACCTCACCTGCTGTCGCACTTTCACAATGAAAATGCGCACACACACACACACTCCCTCGGAGGGAAAGAAAAGTTGGAATCTCTGATGAAATGTCTTTTATTATTTCCACAGAAGGCACAAGTTGTGCTGCTCTGAAAGCCGCACACACGGGCACGCACACAGATTCAGTCCCACAGAGCTGGCGGATAGAATGTCTCGATGGCATTTTGTGTACCCACTCGGATGCAGGAAGGAACGCGTCAGAAGTTTCCATCCAAAAGCTCAGCTGCCGTGCGTTAATTTCTCAAACTGCATCAGGCAGAAAGGCGAGATTGAGCTTGTCATTAGGAGCTCACAGCCTGCGTGCTTGCATGAAGGTTTGTTTTGTTTTGTATTAGCCGCCTTCTGTGAGCTATACGGGCGCGCTCGCGTGCGCTCGCGTGTGTGCGTCTCCGCACTCCCACGCTCGCGCTCCCTAACGATGGCAAATGTGCCTGTGTGTTTGCAAGGCGTTGTTTCTCAAAAAACAACAACACATCCAGGAACGGCGCGTTTTGTCTAGTTTTGTGGAAGGAGGGCGCTCTAATTAGAGAGGCCCTCTGAAGGTGCTTCAAACAAGCGTTGTCAAAGACCAACCTGCTCATGGCTTCCACACAGCGCACACATGCCACCTCTGATTATTGAAGAAATGTGTGTGGGTTTTTTTTTTTTTGTAACTATATCGCCGGGTATTAGCAGCCTTGTCAGTTTAGATTTGCTGCCTGTCTGATCCTAATCCGCGCGTACGCTCCCAGACGCACACATCTACATGCAGACAAAAAGTCTGCTTCAGGTGTCGCTTTGTGGCCACTTGTGCGTGGGTGGTTCATGACCAAAAGCCCTTTTCATAAAAATGCACGCGCGCACATGAGCACACACGATTCACTTCTCTATCTTGGCATGTGTTTGCTTTAGCTTCCAGACTTGTTTACCCTCTCAGATAGGAGCAGGATTTCTGTTTAAAACTGCCCAGGTCTCTTTTGTTTAACCCGTGTTGTTCTCTGCCCCCCCCCCCCCCTTCCATTTCTCCTCCCCAACCATCCCGTCCCGTCCTGTCTGTCTACCATCAGGTGCCAGTGATGATGGTGGAATCAGCCTCTGAGACCATTCGAACGACACCGTCCAGCCAGAACGGAGTCAGCAGCCTCAGCAGCCAATCAGACGGAGGAGGAGGGAGAGAGGGCGGCTCCAATGGAGACACGAATGGAGAGATCAGCCCAGTCGATCTACTGCACCTGCAACAGCAACAGGTGTGCGTGTGTGCATGTGCGTGTGTGTGTGTGTGTGTGTGCTTTCTCCTCTGCATCTGTCTAATCTTGATCGCCAAGTTGAAGGACGTCCCGCTTTTGCAACATATGTACAGTGTGTTGTGTAGAACTCCACGTACACACACACACGGGGCTGTTACATAAGTGGCAACTTTCGTCAGACTGGCTTGTCTGCCCTTCAATCAGCTCGCACTGTTAATTTTTCATTATGCAAACGTTTTCCAACTGAAGACGTCTTCTGAAGCCATTTTTTTTTTTTCCCCCACCAGCGTTGAGAATCTGGCAGTGCAATGCAAACACAGGCGCGCACAATAGTCGTGTGTGTCAGCGTTTTGTGTTCATTTGTTTTAGTTTGTCCCTCGTGCATGAAGTGTTTGTCAGTGTTTGTGTGTATGACACATCCGCATGAAGCGTCTCCAGTTAGGGTGTTTATTTTGCCTCCAGTGCGTCAGACTCCACTCATCCCCCCCCTAGAAGCCTCACATTATGTACAACACACACACACACGTATACACACCAACTTGAACCACATCTTGTCGTGGCAATAGCTGCAAAGGTGGGTAGGAATGCCCTGCATATACGGGGGCATCCATGACATTTACTTGAGTCATTTTTAAAAATAGTCTTCATTGGACTTGTCAGAGTAGTTTTAATGCAACCTACTTTTTTTTTTACTTTCACTCAAGGATTTTTTTTTTTTGTTGAGAAGAAATGCTAGTTTTTGATCATTTTGTATTTACAAGAGACTTGTGCCTTAGGTGCCGTCACATTACTCTGGTGAAAGTTGCCCTGTTCGACCAATCAAACAGAATCTGGAAGTCACATGACCACACCCAACCTCGGCCTCATGTCGAAGGAACGCTGTCAAAGTGAGACGTTTTCATGAAAGTCAATTAAATAACATCCGAGTAAATACACAATTGTTTTGTGTCATCACACGAAAATGTAAGACTAAAAATTTACCTTCATTTATGCTACGAAGATGACATTGATTATTTCTTTATTGTGGGTTGTGTCTGATTTGGATTGGCTTAAAACTAAATCAGAAGTTACTCACTGGTTACGCAGTACTTCAATAGTTTTTTGACCGTGTTACTTTTGAGTCTATTATTGTAAAGTAACAGTATTCTTTAGTACAATTTGTCTCTACCTGCCCTTGGTTTGTGATTTTGTGCTGTTGTAGTATTGCAGTAGTACTCTAGATTTGGTTGTGTGTATGCTGTAGGTTGTTTTTTGTGTGTGTGTGTTTACATTGCAACTTTACTGGATGGACATTTCTATTTGTGTGGGCCTTTCAGCTGGTCCCTATGACAAATTTGAGGAAGTGTGCCTTGGGTTTTGGCTCCACCATGACACACGCTCATGTTGTCGATGAGGAAACCCCTGCCTGCTAAAATAGTCCTCCTAATTATCGTGATGAAGCCTCTTTTTTTTTTTAAATGAACACTCAAGGCCCTTCACTTCCAGTTTCGGGCTCCCTCCCTAAGCTTTCCCCTGACTGTATCCTCACCCTGCTTCCTCAGCAACCTTCAGCCAAGGACACACATACACGCAGACACACATGCAGTTCTGCACTAATGCACATACATAAACACCCAACCTGTAGCACACACAAAGCGAGTCTTTCTTCTCTCGGACGGGTCTTTGCTCTCGATGTTTTTGCACCTGTGTGTGTGTATGTGTGTGTGTGTGTGTGTGTATGCTGGTATTTCCTCTCTTGAGCGAGTTACCAACCACAAACATGCCTCCTTCTCGCTTTCCATCTTTTTCTCTTCCTCTCACTCACTGAACGTCTTTTTTTTTTTACTTCGGCCCACTGTAGACTGTGAAAGACAAGCATAACCTTTCCTCCAGATTTTAACCCCACCTAGAAAGAGTGTTGCTGCTACATATTAGTAATAGGGTGACCATAATTTGGTGTATTAAACAAATTACCAATTAGAATTTTAGTATTAGTTGGAACATTTGTTGAGTGTAAGAGGAGAATAAAGGTCACCAAGTACTGCGTAATGAAGTAAACTACAATTCTCACACAACTGTTTGACCTTCCTTCTTCCGTACAGGTGTACAGCAATCCCAAAATAATAACATTTAAAACAAACACAGAAAGCTTCTATATGATATTAATTGAAAAAGATGAAAACAAAGAACATTTACCCTCCAGTGATAGTTATTTTAGTTAATTTTGAGTTAAGTTAATTTTGAGTTAATTTAATCAATGTGGTTTTGGTTAGCGTTCCTTTTTTTTAATTTTTGTTTGTTCACCAAAATATATATATATTTTTTTCTATTTTACTTTTCGTTATTGCATCAAGATCCAATTGACTTTAATAGCCTTGTTTGGAACACACTGTCATCTTTCCCTTGGGAACCTGGAAGAAATCACATTAATGTCCTACTGCCAAAGCCCTCATCTAGCCTTTCTGTCTCAGCGTTGCAGCGAGAGCTCCGCTAATAAAGCAAAAACTGTTTCTAAATGACAGTCTGCGTTCATTATTTATATGTGACATCCCATTGGACCGTGCAGGTGTCGCACAGGCTCCGTCCAGTGAGTGTTTTGGGTGGCACGAGGAGAGGTCGCTCAGATTGCTTTAACAGCCGCCAGGATTTGAAGGTAAAAGGAGGGGCAAAAGGGAAACACACTGGGAGGGAGGGAAGGCGGTGGTCACTCGTGGGGCTGAAGAGAAGGAATAGAGGGATGAGGGAGGAGTGTAGCGCTGAGATGTGTCAGAAAAAGGGCGCCTGGGCCCCCCTGTGGAATGTGGTCTGTCTGCCTCCCCAGAAAGAACAGAGCAGCAGTAGAGAGAAAGGGAAAGGGGGCGGGGGGGCGTAAAACCAGTTCTGCCCCATCATGTAGGGGAGAGGGAGGAGGGAGGGAGGCAGAACAAAGAGCGGCGTTACAGGGCCGTAGTAAGAAGAGGTGGAAAAGTGGGAGTGTTGTTGCACTTTGTTGAGGCGCACGGGTGTAGACATGCGATGATGCATCGCCGACGAGAAATGTAAGCAGGATAAATCCTCGCATACCTCGAAACGGTATGTGTGTTCTGACGAGAACCAGGTGTCTGCACTGCTTTCCTTTTCCTTACATCTCTCATCCCCCACCCTCATTTTTGTAGTAAACTACTACATCGCTGTCTCCTCTTTTTCCCTCGCCATCAATTAATGGCTTCTGGTGTTCCAGCCGCCGCAGTAGTAGTAGCAGCTGGCGATGACAGCAAAAGAGATGAGAGGAAGGAGAGAGAAATGGCGACAAAAAGGTGCCGTTTCCTTTTAGGAGTGCCCACTCGTCAGTTTGGGCTTTTCCCCCCTTTGGCTCTCTCTCTCTTTCTGCCTTGGCCTTAAATTACTCCTGCAGCCAAATAGAAGTCGTCACGCTTTGCCTTGCCCAAGTCTATCAGTGGCCCATTGGTTGAGGAAAAAATCAGCTTTACAAATTCATCAGGACCTTCCAGTCGTCCTCCCATTTGTCATGTTCTATTTTTTTTAAATTATTTTCTTTTAGCCCGACATATGCACACTCACACATTCACATAGAGCATATTTGTAATGCCAAAATACCTTCAGTATCCCTTAACCATCACTGTTAAGGGTCTTAACTTAATCCTGACCCGAAGATGAACCCACCTTGACCTTATCTTTAAAAACATGTCTTCATTTGCAATCAGTAAATTAGTGTGCCAAAATATCAGCACCCTCAAACTGGAATTGATCCTCTTAAAGGTACATGGACAAGAACACACCCACACACACACACACACACACACACACACACACACACACACACACACACACACACACACACACACACATATAGCATTCTTCATGGGGCCATAATGCATGCAACATCTTAACTATCTTTGTTAAATAAGTACATCTCCCATTCACCTAAAAAAAAACAAAAAACATTTGGCTGCAAATGTCGTACATTGACTGCCCACAATGCATTTCTAGGCCAGACTCTCCATGCGTTAGCCACAGGTACATGTGAACTTGTCAATGTAGTAACGCATTGTCTGTCTGTCTATCGATCGATCTATCGATCTATAACCTAAAGCATCCATCCATCCATCCATGTGATATGACACAACAATTTTTGTGGTTGTTTCGTCCTGCGATGTTGCGACGTTGCTCACTGCAATTCAAATTTGAATCCCAGCAAACCTAGGCAGTTGGCCACTCATTAAAAGAAGTTTCAGAACCAACCCCGCTCACTGTGGGGCATTTCAGTCAAGTTAGCCGGTCTCGGAAGGTGTTAGCTGAAGCAAAATAGACAAGAATCCACAGACTAACACTTATCAATCTGTCACTGATCCTGTGCTCATAATGCATTCTAAAGTCTTCAACCATCTTGATAGGTACTAACAACTAATCCTTTTCCCAAGATGAACGTAACTCCAAAACCATGTCATAATTCTCGAGCATCCCTTTGAAGTTGTCAACGTGTCCTCAAATCCAATTGGTCCTCATGAAGCCAGATGAACAAGTTTATTCTGGACACACACACACACACACACACACTCACACACACGTGCATATGAGTGATGTGAGTTAATGAAGGGTGTAATTAAGTAGCCGCAGTGATGACTGGAGATCGGGGGGATCTGATACAGATCTCAGATATACACAAACACTGATACTGTGATAAGTGTTGCCGGCGCATGTGTGAAAGGACCGCAGATCAGTCTGATGACTGCTCTACTCTGTGGCCAAATGCATGTGCGTTACATGTTAATAAGTGGACACGGAACGATTGGGATTGGCTACCGGGGAGAGGTGGGGTGCAGAGAAGACTTACAAAGTAATGGGAGGTGAATGCTGGTCACCGCGACACTTAACGTCCTGGGTGACCTCTAGCTCTCCTCTATAGTTCACTCTCAGGTCAGGGGTTCACGGGAGATGGAGGTGATGGGGTGACCGCTAAAAAGAAAGCGAGAGACATTTCCTGACGACACGTTCTGATTTCTTAGTGCAGTGGGATTTCATTTAATCACATTATGCTCGTGCATCTGCATGAGCGGTGGAGTCCCCTTGCACATTGATGTGTGCACTTTCCTCACTGTGTGTGAGTGTGTGTGTGTGTGTGTGTGTGTGTGTGTGTGTGTCTGCAGGGAGTGTAACCCCGAGCTTGTTTCCCACTGTCATGCGCAGGCCACTAAATCAGTGGCGGGCCTCTCTCTGAGTGCTGTCACCTCCTAAAAGCGTCGCATTGGTCTCGGCCAGGCTGTCCTCTTTATGATTGAGGTCAGTGTAGGTCAGAGGTCACCAGAGGCCAGGCTGGGTTGCCAAGCATCACAGAACACCCACTGCTGAATAGGCCAAAGTACAAGGAACACTATAGAACACCAACTTCCTCTAAGAGTCTCCAAAGCACCGGCGACACTGTTTTTGGTTTCCTGACTTTTGCTTATCGAAAGACACTAGAACAGGAACGGGCAACCCACGGCTGCACTCTGAGTGGCCCATTGATAAATTAAAATAATAATGAATAAAATTTTTTTTTTTTTTAAATAAGACATTTTTTTTTCTTTTTCTTTTTACAAATAGCTGATAAACATATGATAATTATTTTCCACAAAATACTGGGAACAAAAAAACATTAAGACCATGTATGCCACACATAAGCACATATTTTATACATAACTGAAAATTGCTTTTTTGTCATAGATCTGGTTTGAAAGTGCTTTGGCCCCCGAGCAACACAAATGAAAAATTGTAGCCCCCATCCAGCATTTAACTTACTGATCCACCCACTTGAATCCAAGCTAAGATTCAGAAATATGACTGTCCTCATAATTACTTTCCTTTTGCTTCTTTATACATTCTACATGGTTCTCAGGTGCAGCCGTCGTTCTGCCCATTTCTGAGCCGATCAAATCTGTTATCACAGAGAGTTTGACTTGACCAAGAGTGTATAAAACACACTTGAACTGGCTCACTGTCTGTTGTGAGTCTACAATCCAGCAACAAGGCTACATGGATAAAACGTAGACGGACTGAAGAAATGGTTCAGCAGGCCAGATAAGCCTGCATGGACACAGTCACGGTTGGTTGACCCAGTCAGCCAAGAGGCTCTCAGACAAGAAAAGACAGATAGCAACACAGCTAAAAAGGGTGCGTGCGTGCTCGCGCGTGCGTGCGTGCGTGCGCGTATGCGTGTGTGTGTGTGTGTGTGTGTGTGTGCGCCCGCCCCGTCTTTGTTGTGGAGACTGAGTTATACACACTTGCCTGGGCACCTGGAGTGCTGAGGTTGGCTTTGGTTGCCATGGGAGTGTTTAGAAGCACTTAAGCTCAGAGGGCCTGAGTGTGCTGTCAGGTAAATAAAACACACACACACACACACACAAGCAGAGGCAGACTTTCTGAAAAGTCTTTTTTTTTTCAGGGGGGGAAGGGTGGGGGGTAAAATGTTGACTGTTCAGTTAATCTGCAGAGGGCATCACCATAGTAACAGTTTAAGGGGTCAACGAGCAAAGCTGTTGTGGTGTCCTGCATATGTGCAATAGTTAGTTGATACTTGTTTTTGTTTTCAGATATAAAATCAGCCAGCTGCAGATGAGGCAATCACTTGATACACTTTTTAGAAGTTCCTCAGGTGCAAGCGGATCAAACAGGTCACATGGCGTCTCACCTCCCCCTTTCACAAAGTCCTTCATGACGGTATTTCAGCATCCCTCAAAGAAGTGAACATGGAGAGGAGAGTTATTGCTTTAACCCTCATGCAGTATTTTTAAGCGGCTACATGAAGGGTCCCAAAAATGTCCCTCTTCCAATGTGCAACAACTTTTTTCACTTTTAATTTTTTTTCACTTTCAACCCCTCAAAATGTTCAGTGGGAATTGGCCAAGACATAGATATACATCCTATGCAAAATTTCAGCTTCGTGGAGTTATTTTTCACTGTTTTGTCTGTGGTGTCCATTTGTCCAACAGTCCAAAATCATCCAAAGTGTCCGAAATGTCCAATTTTGGGATAATTACTGCATGGGGGTTAAGAGAGAAGTGAAACAATTAAAAAGCGGCAAAGTCATGACTTAGGAAACAAGGAGAGATGCACACACCAACACATGCACAAGATGCACACAATAGCTGCCGTAAGGTCTAAAGTGTCGCTAATGAGCTCGTGTGTGTCGGCTCTTCGTGTGGGCAATTTTCAAGCAGAGATTAGAATCAATGGGGAGGAGAAGATTGTAACTGTTCCCTCGTCTTGTGGCTTTTTGGGGGACTCTCAGGGATGGGAGTGATGACCAATATCAAAAACGTGGTTGTATTACTGATGATTTTGTCAGGAAATTTCACGCAAAAAGAATTGCAATTTTCTGGGCTACAAATTTCAGAAAATAGTTTGGTGTGTGAGTGTGTGTGTGTGCGTGTGTGTGTATATATACACACACACAGACACAAACATATATTAATTGCATAAGCAGACCAGCAGACCCCCCAAAATTCTAAAGTTCAAGGTCTTATGCTTCCATCAATTCATATTGTGCAGCAGCCAACCACTGATCTTTCGACCACTTCCGCTGTTTTTGTCTGTGTGTGTGTGTGTGTGTCTGTGTGTGTGTGTTGCAGGGCTGGGTGTGAGGGTGTGTCCTGCCCCCAAGCCACAGCCAGGTGTAAAAACCCTCTGAACCAAAACATGAAAGAAGTTTATTTCTATCAAGGCAGGCAGGCAATACTTTACAAGCCACTGAAGGGGAGCGATTTTTTTCTTTCTTTCTTTCTGACTACCCAATACGCCTTTGTGTGTACATTTGTCTTCTTGTGAGTGTATGTGCGTGTGTTTCTGTGCACATGACAGACAGTCTCTGTTTACGTGTAAGTATGCTTTCACTCTGTCTCCTGAGCCAGGTCTTGGCAGTTTCTTGCATGTGTTATTAGTTTAATTTTTTTTTTTTTTTTTTTTTTTTTACTCTCTCCTTTTGGTTATTAATAATAACAGTAAAACGGCTTCCATATGTGCAGCCTGGTTGCCAGGTTGGAACTATGCTCATCGTGGCCCGGCCCGCTCAGGCTCCCTCTTTAAAGGGTTTTACTCTTGTTGGGGAGGAGGTGCGCTTTCAACTCCGGAGGTCAACCAAATAAGAGCAAAGTGGCCTTTTCTGCCCTGGAGCATGACCAAGCTACTAAACTGTCCTAGCTTGTACATGATGAGGGTGAACTAATAGAATGTACGTGTGGGTGTGTGAGAGAGTGTGTGTGTGTGTGTGTGTTCCGTCGTGGGCTGAGTCTGTCTGGAGTGAGACCTTCCTCTCTTGCCAAACGAGCTGTTTTGGAAACCACAGGGAAACTGCATATGTCTATATAATGTAGGGCGTGTGTGTGCGCGTGTGTGTGTGTGTGTGTGGACCTATTTGCCGTCAATTAGCCGGTTGGACTCCAATGCGGCTCGCAGTACAGTGGAAGCCCCTTTTTTATATTGTCAGGAAGGGAGTTGCTCTCTTTTTCTGGCCTTTTTCACCTCGTTGGATTCTGTCGATGTAGAGAGGCCGTTTGTTGTTATGACTTCTTACGATCTGACATGCGAGTGTGATGGTAAATTATGTAATGATATAAAGCAGTCCTGGGTATTCAGTCATCTTGCATTTTATGACCAGGTCTATACCCCTGCGAATCAATAGAAACGTTAGACGATTGTCGGGAAAGGGGAGGTTTTCTCATTCCGCCACACAGTTGCGCACTGAAGAGAACCATCTGGAAAACAACGTCCTTGCTGGGTTTTCAAACAGGTCGCTTTTTGTGAAAAATAGGATGTGAAAAAAAATAAATCTAAAATCGGTGAGCATTACAGCATTTTTTTTTTTTTTTTGATGTTTTTTGATGTTCCATTTTGGAGTTTTTATTGCGTTGGCTCGAGAGCACGGTCTTTCCTCTCTTTAATGGTCAGTCTGGGCCCAAAGAAGCTGGCTTCAGCCGTTTGAAAACCTCAGCTCTCAAACTGAGCCTTTATATTGCGGAAACGTTACATTAAATACCGGTGCTGCGGAGCGTTGCGGTCGGTTGATGTTTCTGTAGGTGTCTCAGATAGCTGCAGCTCAGCGAGAGATTGAGGTGCCATTCCCCATTCGAGAGGTGGGCAGCCGGTTTGAAGTCGCCCTGAGTGGAAACAAATGGTTGCGAGGCCTGGCGAGGGAGATAATTAATTCCAGAGGAAAGAGAAGCCCTGTGTAAGGACGACTCAGACGAACGGGGCAAAGACTTGGCACAGCGTCGTCTGTTTGTAACTCACTGTAAAATTGGGGGGCTTTAGCAGGATTTTACTCCATCTGCACCCAACTCCTATATGTTTACATCCAGGAAACGGTGATCCACTCCCCGTTTCCTGAGGAGTCTGCACCCTCGCAACAATAACAATACAAAATTCAACTCTTTAGTTTCTCCCAGTTGGTTGTTGGCAGATTCATTTTGACACTCGGCATACCGAATCAAATATTACATTAAATGATGATGCCAGCTGTTTAGCAAAAAAAAAAAAAATTATTTTCCAATGGTGTTGCCCACCTCCCAAAATATATCAACTGCACTGTAATAATCTTCGAAGGGCAATGAACCATACAAGACGCTGTGAGTTTTTTTCTACTATTGGTAATGATTTTTAAATTTTGAGTTGTCAAGTCGTCAAGCTTCATACACGAGTGAAATCTGTTTGATTTTAGAAAATAGTAAATCGTGATCTAAATCTCTGGTAGGTGTTTTAAGAAATGTGATAGTCCTGCACAGTCAAGTGAGTTTCACTCCAAGAGTTGTTTGAAATATTCTGTCTTTCTGTCACAGCGGTTTACCTTACTAACTATAATACAAGAAAGGCATACTACTTGGAAATGGCAGGAATAGCTGGCAAATTATATGTGTTACGTCAATCTTTTTTTCCAACCTTTTTTAAATCAAGTACCTATTTAACATAAATAAAATATCACAAGGTATGGATGCTGAATATATTGATGATCTCATCTAAATTTTAACACAAATTCACTTTTAGGGCCGTATTGTAATTCCCAGGGTAAGTCTAGTGCAAAGTGCAGTCTAACTGTGAACATAAGGTGAGTTTTCTTGCTTTTGGTATTTTAGTAGACGGGCGCAGTTAGAAATGAGTGTTTGCGCTCTGTGGGAGTGAACACAGCAGACTTGATTCCCGTCAAATCAAAGCAGCTTCCCTCATTTCCTTTAAATTCATCACAGGTGTGGCGCACAAATTACATGGCGGAGGCATAATGCCCTCGGTTATAAGGAACTGCAACATTTCCACTTGCGGATGTGGTAAAGTTGCTGTAAAGTGAGCACTTGGAAAACTGTCTCAATCATGCATTGGTGTGTGACAACCCAAACGTCCGCACCACAACTTAGACCTGGTCTCACGTGGTCTAAGATACAGTTTACTTTCTGTGACACCAAATTGTAAGACGCACCGGGGGCATGTAATAGAAAATGCCCATGTCTGCCGAAACTCATAGAACGGCCTGTCGAATTCCCAAACACGGTATACTAGACTTGCCATGACAGAAAGATTTTTGCGTGGAGCGCATGTGCGCACGTCGATGAAAATCGGGGCGAAAGAGTGTGAAATATAGTAGGACTTTAATAGTCGTAGTCTGTCAGTCAGAATAAGACTGGATTTGTTTTGGAGGTCCACCAGTGATGATGACCAATGGACGGAGGCTAGTAGGGATCACGGGGGTGGCCCAGGTGGAAGTGCTGCTTTGACTCAGCTCTAGCTTGGCTTTCAGCTTCAATAACAGCGCCGAAAAAAAAGTGACAAAACTAAAGAAAAGATTGAGAAGAAAATAAGTCCCTCCCCTCCCCTGTGAAGCCGTGTCTCCCACCGAATCCAAAATCAGAAAGCATGCAGGCCTGTTGAGAAGCAGCTGGCTGTGACGGGCTTTTCTCTGCATCTTCACCCACTATATCTATCCCTGTTTGCCTGCAGCCCCCCCGGGGGAGGAGCAGATCTATATGGATAGAAGTGTATCACCTTCAGACATACTGTACTTGCGATGGGTTTGGTGCACGTGCTCAGTTTAACACGGTCAGGACACAATGGGCCTCTCACTCCTTGCCCCCCCCCCCAACTTCTTCTTGGTCAAAGTGAAGAAATGTGATCCCACCTGCCTCCTCCCTGCCCTCCTCCTTCTCCCCCAATGACAGCAACGCTGCGCTCGCCCCGGGGACTGTTTACCAAAGAGGGAGGGAGGGATGAGGAGTCGATGGTTGGAGTATTGGGGAGGTGAGAGGGGGCCACGTTTGTTTCGTTTTGGCCATCAACAATGGACCTCAGTCAGTGCTGATGGATTACTCCAACATATGGTACCCACCTGTCTTTTCCCTCCCTATTCTAGACTTCACTCTGTTTAGATTACTTTGCTTCTCTCTCCCTGTCTCACCCAAACACACTGGATGGATTAGAGACCAGATTCATCACACACACACACACACACACAAACCTGTTTGCTTTAGCAACCTGAACTAGACACACACGCACACACATGCACAAACACACACACACACACACACACACGCACACACACACACACACACACACACACACACACACACAAACATACACGCAGTCCAATTGAGCGAAAAGGAGCTCATCCGAGCATTTTTCTTGTGTGCGATGTTCAAAATGTTCACAAAATTATCATTGGTTTGAAGGTGCAATCTCAAGTTCTGTGCAGCACACATTGAAGTAAAAAGTAAATAATTGGAAAATAAAAGAAAACCAACTGAAACTACTTATGTTTATAAAACTAACTAAATATGATTGTCACGAAAATGGCAATCATTCAAATGTCAATTCATATTCATTTTAAATTGTTTATTTCAGTATTGCTATATGTCCGTAGCCCCAGAAGTAAGGTTGTTTGAAAATTGTAGCTTACTTGACTTAATTACAAACTACTGAGTGAACTTCTATTTTAATGTTGCGACAAACAACCCAAATCAAACTCATTCTGAAACTAATAAAAACTCAATGAAAGCAAAGCATTTTCGGAAAAAATAAAAACTTCCACGAAAAACTAATTAAAACTAACTGAATTTAAAAAGAGCCAAAGCCAAATAACAACTAAGTATAATGAAAAATGCAAAACTATTATAACCCTGGTAGTCACCCATTCAAACATCATCATTTAGTTGACACGCACACACGTGCGCAGCTTAATGAAAATGTCCCTGCTTTTTTCCAAAAGGCCGGCCCCCCTTTGCACCCTCATTAAAAAGAAACTTAGTTGTCAGCCGTTTTTCCCGAACCTTGTTACGGGACGAGACTGGTCCTCACCATCGCCATGTGGGTGACCCTGCTGAATTAAAAAAAATGCACTGTTATTAAAGCCTGTGTCAGAGGCGATGATTTACAGAGGGGAGCGATGACAAGTCAGAAGAACACACACACACACGCACGCACACACACTCGCACTGTGTGCTCTCGGGCCTCCAAGCTGAGCGCTGACCTCGTCACCCCTCCTTCCCCTTCCTCCTCCTCCTCCTCCTACCTCTCTCACTCTCATAAAACCTGTCTGACACCATTGATGTGTGTGTGTGTGCGAGTGTGTGTGTGCGAGTGTGTGTGTGTGTGTGTGTGTGTGTGTGTGTGTGTTCTACTCGGCAGCACAAAGACTCTGTTGTTGGGCCTCCCTCTTAGGCCTCTCTCATATTTTCTTTAAAGGTGCAGTGCGCCCCCAGGAATGCCACAGGGGGAACAGAGAGTTGGGTTTGGGGGTGGGGTGTGTGTGTGGGAGGGGCGGGGGGGTCGTTTAGGAGGACTTGGTTGTGTGTGTGAGTGTGTGTGTGTGTGTGTGTGTGTGTGTGTGTGTGTGTGTGTGTTACAATGCTCCAGCTCACCCAGGTCACAGAGAGAAAAAGAGAGGGTGAACATGAGAGATGAGGAATGAGTGAGGAGGGCCAACAATGAGGAGAGCTTCTTGACTACGTTGAAAGGAGTGCGTGCGCGTCGCCCGCGCACGTGTTTAGGACAGTGGCGAACACCGTTCCAGTAACTTTGACATGACAGTTGGTAGGATTATGACGAGACAGTCACCATAATTAAAAAGCCCGCCTCACCGTGAAGAGGTCTAAGGTTTGATTCCGAGCTCCTGTCTTCATGTGTGGAGTTTGCATATTCTGCATGGACATGTCAGATTTGTAATACAGTCAAACCTCGGTTTTCGTCCATAATCCGTTCCAGAAGGCTGTTCGAAAACCGAAATTGTTCGAAAAGCGAAACCACGCTCTTTTTCAAATAAAAATGTTTACTGAACACATCTGCTCACAATGGAAAGCAACACGAGGAAGCGTCACTTCCTCGTCTAGCGTCACTTCCTCGTGTAAGGAAGGCGAGGAGTCAAATGGTGCATTCAAGTGCACTCAGTTTGTTCGAGAACCGAAATTTGTTCGTCATCCAAGGCATAAAAAACTCAAAATTTTTGGTCGAAAACCGAGGTTTGACTGTATTTTCAACTTTCAGACAAATGTAAAAAGACACCATCCCCATCATAATCAATCAGTTAATTGAATACATGAGCCTATGGGGTTCATTTTAAATGTATCAATTGCAAGAAAGGACCAGCAGTCGACTGGGAGTTGCGGTACTTTCACTGTGTGTAGCCGAGAAGCGACGTCATTTAGCGGCAGACAATTAAAAAGCGCAACCGGGTGAGGTCACTACATTAAGCTGGAAACGCGATGCGACAGTACAAGCAAGCTCGTTTTTCGGGTCGATAGTACAACCGTGTTTAGTACTTCTCAACTGGATTCCAAGCCGCAAATCTACCTCAGAAGCAACTTTGCAAACAAGCCATGGAAAGTGAGACCATCCTAGCTGTTAGGGTTGGGGTGCCTCCAACTTTGGAAGCAGTATTATGTACTGTACTGCAATTGTTGTACAAATCAAATACAGCAGATGTATTTGATTTGTACAACAATTGCAGTACAGTACATCAAATACAGCAGATGTATTTGATTTGTGGATGGTTGTTTTCAAAAAATATTTTAATATATTTGTTTTTACAATGCAATACTTGCTGTGATGTTTTTTTTAAAAATCTTACACACAAATCATATTTTTTATACTAATACTAATAAAATAGTAACTAAACTGGAGCATTAAAAAAAAAAAAGCCAAATAAAAACTAATGAATCTGCTGTGAAAACTAACATAAGTCATTTCATTGGAAAAAAAACCCTAAACTAAATAAAAATTCACTGGAGTGAAAATTCCAAAAGGATTTCAAACCTGTTCTGTGTTGGAAGGGAAAAAAAGGTAATATCATAATTGACATGATGTATAAGGGTACAAAAAAACATATAAAAAGTGCCCTGTACTAAAATGGTCTAAAGGTGAAAATGACCTTGCATGTAAGCGACATTTGTGTGTATGCAATCAGCCCATCCAGCGCCTCTTAATAAGTCACCAAGCAGTGCGTCATTGCACTGTTTGCCAACACTAAAAGTGGAGCCATATTCACGATATATCTCCAGCCGACTTGTGTTTACTCTCACACCTCCACAACTGCGGAATCTGGGAGATGTACGCTCTCTCCCTCACACTCAATTTGATGCTCATTTCCCATTTTGTGTGGAAACATGTCAGTTGTGCAATACTTAACCCTGTCAATAATGATGTAAAATAACTATATAAATAACCACCGCAATCGATAAGAACATCCAGTGGAAGTTAACCTTTGACAAAACATTGAATAACTGTTTCCTAATCATTATAATTATTATTATTATGTTTTTGTCTTGTGAGTCAGACATTGAGTTACGAATACGCTTCGGATATGTGACTGCTCGAGTGACGTGAAAAGGAAATGGAGAAATTGAGGTACTTTAATGCCCTCGCGTGTGGGCAAGGAGAGACACATATTGAACGGGACAAATACTCCAACGCGCACGAAATGAGAGCTCTCGCAAGGAGTTGCTGTGGGCAGCCAACTCATGCAAAGATGCTGACTCGCTATCCAACTCTCACACCTGGTCAGTCACTAGGCCATACCCCTAGAAGGCACACATCCGATATAGCAATACAGTGATCCCTCGCTCTAACACTGTTCACTTTCCGCGGCTTCACCGTTTCACAGATTTTTTTTGGTGCCGTTTTTTAATGCTTTTAACCCTTTAAATCAGAACGCGTCGGCGGGGCCGCGTGTCAACAGTACAGTATTTCCAAAAACTATTATAGTTATTTGTTGAAAACGTTTGGGGTTGTTGTTTTTTGTAATTGGGCCTGAAAACAGGGTTTGGTCTTTGATTTCATTGTATATATAGTTAATTATTGTGTAACAACTGTAAAAGAAACAAAGTTCACTACTTCACGGATTTCACTTATCACTGGTTCTTTTTGGAACGTAACCCCCTCGATAAACGAGGGATTACTGTACTGCAGTAATACCATGATGAGACATTATAAAAGTAAGTATATTTGTTGACATTCACCTTTACTATGTTTTTAGACACCGTATCGGCCCAAATATAAGACGGTGTTTTTTGCATTGAAATAAGACTGAAAAAGTGGGGGTCGTCTTATATTCGGGGTCTAGACTTTATACCGACGCTAGATGGCGCAAGATATCATTGAAGCGAATGCTCAACTTGACTCCCCAGGCCAAAGCGAGCCCCTCTCACAAAGAATAAAAATAAAAATAGCGGTAGCACAAAGAAGAAGAAAAAAAATAGCGGTAAGAAAGAAAAGAGAAGAAAATAATACAAGAGATAACAGAAAATGGAGAAACGTAGCGACAATCTGGAGAAAAGTAGGTCAAAGATCGGCCAGGTTAACCGGCAGCTAAGGAGAAGTTATGGTGTAAACTTCAAGATGCTTTTTCTCTTAAATATATTCTTATAATCATTTGTTTCAGATGTAGTGTAATTATTTTCTGTATAAAAATTTAATTTGGTGTTCAAAAAGTCTTTTTTCAAACTTGAGTCTTGAAAAAGAGGCGGTCGTCTTATAATCAGGGCCGTCTTATATTCAGGCCAATACGGTAACACTGCTCCCTTTTCTCTCTTGAAAACAGAATAACGGCACGTCAAATCGTTTGAACTGGAAAAACTGATTTGATGTACAAGTCAACTGAGTCACACTGTATTTCATTTGATTTTTATCGTCTTATAACGGAATGAATCAATCGTATAATTCAATTATGGGGCATTTCCACAAACCGATGCATAAATCCACTACACCCTAATGCTGTTTGAATATATACAGTAAAGTAACTCAACTCTTCCCCCCCCCCCCCATGTATATTTGTCACAGGCTTTCCAAAAGGCACATCTATGAATAGAGGCGTAGGAGAGGAGACAGGCATCACCTCTGCTCTGTTCTAGCGTTTATGAAAGCCATAAATGGTTCTTTAATATAGTGGTAATCAGGGTGGTAATTTGGGTGGAATTGTCCTTTATTGTTGCCAGACATGGCTTCCCAACTCCTGCCAACACACACTCACACCAGAGACAAAAGCGCACCCTCGCTCTCGGGCAGACGTGGTGTTCAAGGCCTAATTCACACCACATGCCAACAAACTGGGCGGTTGTGTGCGCATGTGTGTGTCTGTGCTTGTTTTAATGCTGAGGTCAAACCAGTAAATGGGAGGGGGGTTCCCGAGATTTTTGTTCAAGTGTTAAAATTCATGTGTGTGTGTATGTTTACAGACGCGTCCACCGCCACATCTGTGTATGTGTGTTTTAATTGCGGTCTCAGCAAAAGTCGCAAGTGCGCTCCATCCAGATGGTTTTCATCAGGGCGACTGCACAGAGCATTTCTGTCTCTTTCGGCCTCCCTCTAATCTCCCCGCTCTGTTTTTGCAATTAGACGTTACTTAATGTGCCACGGCGTCTAATTTGACAATTCATTAAATGTGTGACATTATACAGCGACTCTGCGCCGCACTCACTCTTTCACAACAACATTCTTCTCCTCCCTCTCGTTGTCAAACGTGTGCATTAGATCTCATTTCTGGCTCCGAGCGCTTGCGTAAGTATCCGAGTTGAAGAACAGCCTGAGCTGCGGCCGTTAATATGCGCCGTCCGCGCGTGCACACACAGACGCTCATAAATCAATATTTACTAAGGAACCTTTCCCCTTTGAGTCAGAGGAAGCAAATGTGCATCCTGCTGTCTCCCCTCTCGAACCCTCCGTCACGAGGTTGTGTTTTTCGCGCATGTGTGTCAGTGTGTGCGCTCTGGTGTTTTGGAAATGGGTGTTTTCTTGTTTTGTTTTCGGCACAGTTCAGACATTCCTGCAAAAAGACCTTTGCCTCTGGAACAGATTTGTCTTGACGACGGCGCGTCAGTATGGAGTTCGAGACACTTTTTAACGGCGTGAATACGTGTGCGAATGGGAGCGATCGGTGAAGGAAAGTTCCCGGGAGTTTGTTTGTGTTCCGGGTTTGACTGGACAGCACTGGAGGGCAGAGAAGTGGGCGAGGAGGACTAGCGGGGAAGGCGCGTGGCTCTTCAATGTGCATCAGGGTCGCCTTACATCACTCTGACACATATAAACACTGTTAAGTGACACACATGACGATCTCCTGACACACTTCTGCCTCAGAGGATGTGGGCAACCCATTTGGAACGGTGGAAGGAGCGAGACGCAAGAAGAGGAGGAGGAGGGAGGTAGAGAAGGGTGCAAGAGAGAGAGAGAGAGGGATGCGGGACCAAATATTGGAAATAGGACATTTGTAATGAGTTTCAGAGGAGATAAATCACGTCAAGAGACAGTTTGAGTCAAGTATGCCATAGAAGGGAGTGGCCGCATTTTTTTTCTTCTCTCCAGAAGTTGAAAAGCATGTTGAGGTGTGTAACTGAGTTGACATGAACTCGCTTCAAACACGTCACGTCATTTTGTGAGTGCAATATTTTACACAGCCTTTATTGTATCCTATTCTGAAACATTAATTGCCACAGAAAATATTGAGGAGATATTGTGTCCCGTTGCCATTTTATAGCCGCGGGTAAAATGTTCACCTTTAAGTAAACTGCCATACAAGTGCAAAAGAAGTTAGATTTTATTGCATCAGTAAAGGTTAATGGAAGTAGAATATAGGATTGAAACAATCAAACAGTTTATAACTTCAGTGCCGGATGTTGAGTCACTCGAGTATAAGTAATGACTTCACAATAAAACACTCTCTCGTAACTTTGGTGACAAGTACAGTCAAACCTCGGTTTTCGAACGTCTCGGTTCTCGACCAATTTGGTTTTCGACCAAAAATGTCGATTTTTTTATGCCTCGGATGACGAACAAATTTCGGTTCTCGAACAAACTGAGCGCACTTGAATGCACCATTTGACTCCTCTCGCCTTCCTTACACGAGGAAGTGACGCTTCCTCGGGTAGACGAGGAAGTGACGCTTCCTCGTGTTGCTTTCCATTGTGAGCAGACGTGTTCAGTAAACATTTTCATTTTAAAAAGAGCGTGGTTTCGGTTTTTGAACAATTTCGGTTTCCGAACAGCCTTCTGGAACGCATTATGGACGAAAACCGAGGTTTGACTGTAATGCATGGGGTCTACTTTGAATGTGAGTCTGCTTAGTTCTCGTTCAATTTTTTTTCTTGCCTTCTCCTCTTAACGCCCCCTGTTGCGGCTGCTCCTCCTTTTAGAATCCTTTTAAAAAAAAATCAGCAAATATCATTTGGATCTTGCTGAAAGCAGCTCCTATGAGGAACGCTGAAGTCCCAAACACAGGTTGACTTGCGAGCAGTCCTAAAAAGCCAAATTTGATTCTGTTTGACTTGGTCGTCATATTTATCGTTCAATTCCAAACGACATGCCCCTTGATCATCCATCCTTAGATGCACCACTGTCAAGTACCGTTTGACCCCCAGCGTCTCCATGTGTACACGTTCCCATCATATCCTCTTTAACTCTTGCAGGCTCTTCAGGCAGCCAGACAGTTCCTCCTCCAGCAGGCCTCTGGACTCAACTCCCCCGGCAGCAACGAGGTCAAACAGAGCCCCGTGCAGGTCAGAACATACTTCAACACACTCACTAACCCGCAGATGTGCAGAGGTCTGTGTCCATGTCAACTCCACAATGTGATATAGGAACAGATCTTTCCTTCCTTATTACTTGAGCTTCCTCCTTTTTATCACCTTTGTCACATTGGGACACTTTGATTTGTATCCATGGGTCACATTCGGGTCTTGAGTATAAAGAGACGGCAGGTAAAACTGGGAAAATCACATCAATAAAAATCATCATAATCATTGAAACAACACGATCATAAAACATTGGCTCATGGATTTGAATTTGCACTTCTTCCTCTAAGCGTTTGTTTTTGTTATTCTGCAAAACAACCCACGTAAACTACAATTTAGTTACATTGAGTGAAAGCAAAATCTTTTTGCACAGGGCCACAAAATACAAAACAAAAAAAAATTACTCATTCACTCCCAATGACGTTTTTAAACGTCTTTTCAGACTTGGTCTAGAATTGGCTGTTACTGAATGAGTTAAAAATGAGGCAGACACTTGAATCAAAAGCTGAACACCAATCATTTGAACTTCATCTACTTTAAAATCAATATTGAGAGATCCAAATGAAACAATGTGAGTGTTAAATCGTCATCGTGTTTTTGTCTCAGAATTCTAGACTGCCCAATCGTGTAAATCGACACAAAATAACCAGCGTGTGGTCGCGTCTTCCCCATCGCAGCCCTTTCAGAAGTGACACATGGTTTCAATCTGCACCGCTGCTCCGTTTAGTTTGTGGCTGGAGAAAATGTCAACATTTTTCCCCTATATTAAACCCCGAAGGCGACGGGAAGGAAAACATTGATACAACGTGATTCCAAATGGATTATTTTCTGTTGTTCGGACATAAAAGTGATATCATTAACCTGGAATGACAGCTTTGGATGAAAAACATGGACGGAACACACGTTGACTTGACCTGCCTCATGTGCACATTCTGATGCGGGGTGTTACCTTCCACTTCCTTCCCTCGCTTTTTCTCCGAACACACACACACACACACACACACACGCACACACACACACCCCAAAAGCCCCTCCCTCCTCCCTTCTCTCCATCTCTGTCTTGTTTGTCTTGTTTGTTGGTGCCTGGCCTGTTAGCCTCCCCGCACTATCCAGGGCACCCGAGCTACATCTCTGTTGTCTCAGCTGTCAGCTCAAATGGTCACACACATCCTGCCAATGCACTCTAGGATGTGTGTTGGCAGGGTGTATGTGTGTGTGCGTGTGTGTGTATCCTCAGTGAGCAAAAACAAGGTCCGTAAAAAAAAAAAAAGGTTCTATTTATTAAACGCCAGAGCAAACTGGACTTCCAAGGTTGTAATTTGTGATTTAAAAGCCGTCTACTAGTTCTTGTAAACAGACAAACCCTCAATATAAAGGCAGGGAGATCCGCACCCTTATTTTAAAAGTTGTTTTTTTTGCCGCACAAGTTGACATGACTCGGTTTCCTTGTCTGTAGTGTGCAACAGATTAAAAACTAGAAATGGCCATTCACTCGAGAAGTCTGCGGGAATCCTCAGAGATGCCGTTTGCATGACATCTGAGCAATCTGATTTGAGGGTAATGACATCACGAGAACTAAAGAAAATTCCAATTATTTATTTATTTTTTATGTGTGTTTAGAGAAAGATAAACAATAACACACCCAGTGTAAATAATCTGTACAGTTTGTTGGGTCCGAATTTTTTTAAAAAAAAAATTGACCATTAAAATGCCATTGCGGAGCAAACATTTTTGATTGGCTAACACGTTATATTTGCTAATATGTTCAAACGTACTTCTTGGCTAAATACAGTCAAACCTCGGTTTTCGGACGTCTCGGTTCTCGTCCAATTCGGTTTTCGACCAAAAATTTTCGAGTTCTTTATGCCTCGGATGACGAACAAATTTGGGTTCTGGAACAAACTGAGCGCACTTGAATGCACCATTTGACTCCTCTCGCCTTCCTCGGGTAGACGAGGAAGTGATGCTTCCTCGTGTTGCTTTCCATTGTGAGCAGACGTGTTGAATACATATTTTTATTTTAAAAAGAGCGTGGTTTCGGTTTTCGAACAATTCGGTTTTCGAACAGCCTTCTGGAACGGATTATGGACGAAAACCGAGGTTTGACTGTATGTTCAAACGTACTTGTTAGCTAAATACAAAAAAAATAATTTTCTTACGAAGCCACGGGGTGTTGACTTGCGCAACACAAGTAACCGTGAGTAAGAAAGAGTATCCCTGTAAATGGAAAGATATCAGGCCATATTTTAAGGGGGTGACGGCGAGTGGCAGAGTGGTCCACGCCAGACACAAAATGGCCATCCTCAGGTTGCTCCCGGGGTGTTCTCTCACATGCAAATGAGTGTCAGACAATAATTAGATCTTTAGGAGCCTGATAATTAGATTCCCCCTCCCCCCACCCTACCCACCTCCCTTGTCTCTGAGGGACGGAGAGAGGGGGAAGACTTCTTCTTGTGTCTTGACTTCTCTGAAGTCATGGTTTATGCTGACAACAACTCGAATACTAACCCAGCCCCCCCACCCCGTCAGACTCACCCACTCTCCCCTGCCCATTCACCATCACATTTCTCGTCTTTTTCTTCATTTGTAATGGAAGGGAGGGTCTGGACGGCAAGTGAAAGAAACTCCGAAAGATTGTATCTGCTCTATGATTGGTTGTTCTGAGATGGTCTTTGTGTTTGACTGCTTGTGTGAGATATTATCGGTCCACTCGGTGCGTGCGCGTGTGTCACTGTCTCGTGTCACATCCGGGAGAAACTTGACAATAGCTTACGTCTCTCGACAGGCAATTGCTGGAACAATTGATGGCGTCCATTGGAAGTGCAGTAGAAGTACAATAGTGGGATTTCATGTTTGAAGGTGATAAAATAAATGAAATCAATAATTGAAACAGATGCATTTGTATCGTCATTCAGTGCAATGTCTGGCGATGGTTCTGCCAGTGGGATGCAGACCTTTCTTAATACTCTGTTGAGTCACAATCCCTAAATCACGTAGACCCGACTCGTTTTGGTGTGTTAAAGCAGGGGTCCCCAACCTTTTTTGCCCCACGGACCGGTTTATGTCAGACAATATTTTCATGGACCGGCATTTAAGGGGTGGCGGATAAATACTACAAAATAATATGGTAAGAGCTGCATGAACATTGTGGTGTTTTCGAGAGATAACAATAAACACGAGGAGCGTCTAATCTGGCCGCAACATTCTCATCACTATGGTAATGTTTAATGCCTTCAAAATACGATACAACGCAAATTCAAAGTGCATGAAAATGTCAACTCACCACAATGCTGAATCAGTGCGAGCTCCAAGCTTGATTTTCTGCAACCGGGTGGTCCCATCTCGGGGTAATAGGAGACAATGGCACCTTAAGTGTGTGGTTTGTGTCGAGTCTACTTCGGGAGTTTGTTTTAGTCGCCGTTGCTGCACAAAACCCCCGCCTCACACAGGTAGCATGCCGGAAATAGCAACAGTGCTCTTGTGGCGATCTCAGAGTATTCAGCCATAACTTGAATCCAGAACACCGGCAGAGTTGTTGTCTCGAACGTACTTTTAAGGCCGCCGTCATTTGCGATCTCCAGCAGGTTATTTTACTTTATTTAGCAAGCTCCTGCGTTTTGTTTTTAGCGTAATCAGTCACGTGACGGAGAAGCGTGGTTTGACGTGCGTCAAGAGTTACACAGACGGATGTAACAGAGAATCGGGGAATTTTTCAAAATAAAATATCTTTCGTCTTCCAAAATAAATACAATGGAATTAATGTAAGTTCTTATTGTGCGGCCCGGTACCAAATACAGGTCTGCGGACCGGCGGTTCGGGACCCCTGTGTTAAAGCACTGTGTTGAGTTTTAATGCCAAATTTTTGTTATGGTACGCAAACCTTATAAATATAAAATACGTAAATATAAAAGACAACGATGCCTCCATACCGTGAGAGTACGGCACAATCGTAGACACCTGAAAACATTCCGCTGCAATGAAACATATCATGTCGTTGACGTTGCACTTGGGCGTCACGGTTATCTTAATTGCCGGTGGCATGAGCGGGCACGAGCCCAATTGGCTGACACAGTAGCAACCGGCGCATTAGCCAGCGGGATGCGTGCCTCCACGACCTGCCAGGCTTGGCACACGCTCATGTGGCGGGTGGCACATCTATCATATACCCACTTGGAATTGCTCGCCTGGCACACTTAACACGTCGCCACTTGGCATTGGCCACATACAGATTACCACACGTGCTTGGCGGAGGCCCATACGTGTGTAATTGCATCGTGAGGTGTCCTGTTTTCATGTATTATGGAGGAGCGTGGTTAATTAGGAAAAATGTGAAAAGACTCATTAGTGGAATGTTAATTAGTTGAAGCTTTGAAGAGGCCTGGCACCAGCACAGCAGGTTGCAGGGAGAGTCATGTCAGTCCAAAGCCAAGATTGTACTTTGGCGTGAAACCTTGTTCTGATGCGTCTTGCCGTCCGTCTCAGATCATCTGTGCTCTTCCTGGTTTCACCCGCTGCACATGTGTGAGAAACTCAAGCACGCATTGTTTAAAAGTCTTTTTAGTAACCAACAAAAGTATGTGAAAAGATGAGTGCTTTGCCCCTCAGAGCGGGACTCAAGCAGCCCTTCTTTCCCTTCCCCATTATTTCCTTTTAAAGTGTTTTTCCCAAAGCACTTCTTTTGTCCACTCACTCAAAGTGTTTAGTCGACAGTTTCTCTCATTTGATGTGCGGGGGAATTGCACGTGTGTGTTTGTGCGCGCGTGTGTGTGTGCGCGCGTCTGCGTCAGACAGGCGGGGACAGAACAAAGCTAGGGGTGCGCGGGGTCCTGACAGTTTGTGAAGGGTGTATGCGAAGAGGTTGGGATCGGGCTTGGCTCTGGCCGGCACGGAGAGAAGGTTCTGCTTGTGACCGCTGGAGTGTGAAACTCTTTATTTTCTGATTTGAAACATGAGTGAAATCAATAATGAAATATGGTCAATAAGAGCCACTGCTCACACTTCCCAACGAAGTGGCCCGAGTGTGTGTTAGCGTGTGTGTTTCTGGAAGTGTGTTGTCATTTTTATTCTGAAGCACTGAGGCGTTAGATGGACAGTAGAGGGAGGAGGGACCGGGTAGATTTTCCACTTGAACTTGATGGTCTGTCACTGTTCTCTGAAGTTTCTTTTATTTTCATTTTGTCTGTGCCCTGTCAAGGAGAATATTTGACGTGAGTGTGTGTCTACATGCACATGGCCACAGTGAACAGTGCACCCCACCCCCCCCCAGCTCACTAATACAATAAATATTCTCAAGTAAGGAATCATATTTGTGCTGTCCAATCCTTTGTCATAAAAGAATTTCCTGATGTGGGAATTGAGCACTTTATGAACATGCAAGTATGTAAACAAAACACATGTGTAACAACACAAGCAATGAAATGCAAAAATATATGCTCCTAACACTGTTTATAACACAAAAGCTGCAGTACAGTATACTGCACAGGTATATGAACAAAATACAGTATCACAAATTTAGGACTATTTCCTCTAAAATGAGACGAGTTCCACTAGCTCACTGTCTCTAACTCGACCTCCCCTCGATCACCACCCACGACAGCGCTGCTCAGCTGATGTCATGCAATGAACTTTTAAAGCCAGCCACGGGACGCTTCGAACTCGCCTTCTCTCGAATTAGCGCTCCTGTTAGCGTGAGGTTTTTAGCATGATAACAAGTAAAGCATTCGAGGAAACGTTCCTTTATTCGACTGTCCGTCGAGCCACAAGCAATATACGCTGAGCAGCTAATCGGATGCATTCCACTCTATCTTCCACGGATCTAGCTACAGTATCTACACACATAGATATTAATAATAATAATAATAATAATACATTTTATTTATAAGCGCCTTTCAAGACACCCAAGGCCACTTTACAATCAGGAACAAAAACAATAAAACACAATGCGGGTTGAGCAGTGGCATGAGTATGTTGCGTTCAGGAAACTCGGAGCTGCGAACGAAATAAATATCGTTCACCATTCCAGTAAAACTCATGCTAATAGAGTCACTTACATGTCGCCGTTTTGTATCCAATGAGAGTAATTAGCGGCGCTGACAGAGTTATTCCGTAATATCGAGCGGAATTTGCTTGTGTTTGTGCCACTGCGTGCTTCTGCATGGCTTCCGGGTTCCGGGTAGTGGAAAATCCGTTGTTATTAATTGATCGTTAATGTAACATCGTAGTCGAAATGTTAATGGATGGGTTTTTAGTCCGGGTGAGGAAACTCCGTAGATGGGAATATTTTACTGTACGTCAATGGAGCCCCAAGTCAGAGTTCCCAGCAAACCGTCGTCCAGCGTTGCTCTTCTGCACACCCGCACACCCCCTCCATCCGCTCACCCATGTGATCCACTCATCCACCATCCTCTGAGTTCTTCAGTGTTCTCAGAGGCCCGCCGATGGAGACCCTTTCACACCCGTGTGTCTCCTAATACAGACACATGCAGCATGCAGTATTTTACTATGACTATGTGAAAACTCACATGTCATCCTGTGACACGTAACCGCCACCTCGGAGCGATATGCCAATTCAAGAGAAGTATAGCTGAAGCGCCAACATGAGACATCCGTATGAGTTGTTAGCGTCCATCTGAGGGAAAGGAGGCGAGATGAGCAGAACATCCCCCGACTCCGCTCACCTTTCCTCATCACCAAGGAAAATGCGGCCCCCGAACCCCACTGTGGATTAATGAGTAGGGGTACTCACCGCACACAATGGAAGCCATTTTAATTCCAGTAGTGGTCTGACCCTGAGCTCCAAACACTCTTTACACAGTGGGGACTCCTTCACTTTTTTTTTTTTTTTTTTTTCGTCTCCATCGCCTTTCTACTTCAGTCCTCTCTCGTGGAGCCCACTTACTTTTGAAAAGCCTGCCGGCCCTCCACGCCCTCCTCTTATTACTTGGCAAGAGGAAGAGACGGGTTGTTTACCTGGGGAAGGATACCTTTTGTACAAACAAGTCCGAGTTCAAGAAGAAACATGGCGCAAAGGAGACTTGATTTGGAATGGAGGAGCCCCCTTTCGAGTGTCCCTTCGGCGGCAGAGGAAGGTTTTGCACAAATGTAAAAAAAAAAAGTTTCCATGTTGTGTGCACAGGCACATCAATGTTTGTGTGTGACAGGGAGAGGGGAGAGGCGGTAATGCTCAGTGACAGGGATAAACAGCACTGCTTTTTGCTCCTACCAGGGGAGCAAGCGGGGGAGGGGGGGAGGGGGGTGGGTGTCAGCCTCTCTCTTCCTCCTCCCTTGTCATTTTTTTCAATTATCCCTCTCTCCTGTGCGTCCCCAGGACCCAGAGGCAAGGTGCACATCATTTAGACTGAGAGCCCGTTTAGATGGTGATGATGGCAGCTTTTCTTCTTTTCTCTCCGCTCCGCATGCACACAGACACATGCGTGCCAGTTTGGGCTTGACTCAGATTGTGAATCTTATATTCATCGCCTTCATCATCTTATTCGTATTCCTTTTCTTTGCTGTTGTAATGGCTTCCACTCTTTCCTCTCAACATTAAGGGCTCTGTTTTCGTGGGCGGGTGCACGTGCTCTTCATTTTCGTGCCGCAGAAAATCTAGTGTTCCGTGTTTGGGAATTTGGCGGACCGTGCTCCCCAGTTCAGGCACTTCAGGCAGTCAGTCAGTCAGTCAATCCGTCATGCTTCCGTCATGTAGGCCACGCGCCTTACCTGCGCTGAATTTAAATGGAACGCGAGCAGGCGTCTCAATTGGTCAGGAATCTGTTCACTCCCACAACGGCGCAAATAGCCCATCTACGAAAATGCTAAAAGACGGAACGCTTCAGCCATGGACGCAGTTCCACTGCACTGTTTGCGCTGGCGCAAAAATGAGGCCCCGAGAGTGTGTCTCCAATTTTTTTTATCCATTTGTCGAGAGAAACATTTAAGTGTTCACACCAAAACTAATCCAACCATATCTTTCTATACCTTGATTTGCAGAAACAGAAAAGGGCCTTTCCTAAACCGTTCCCCGCTAAATTAAATTATAAATTAGTTTAAAATTCAGGTTTTGGATCTCAGCTCTGCATTCTGTGTTGAGTTTTCATGTTCTCCTTCATGTTTGTTTTGGAAAATGGATGGATTGCCGGAAAGCGAATCCTTTTATGAAATAAATATAGTGTTGGATTAAACTGGTATGAACCAATTTTGACAGAGTTGAGCGTCGGCCTTTTGTTGATACAAGAGACCACGATGAAGGTGAAGATGGTAGCCAAAGTTCAGCCCTGCCTCGGAGATAACGCAGTCATTTAAGCAGCATGTCTGTTTATCAACATGGCGCCTAGTCCCTCTCCAAGGAACTGGTTTAATATCAGATAGTCCTTCTCACCATCTTCTGAGGTTTCATCCGAGATGTGAGGTGGGGCTTTCCCTCATTCTTGTTTGAATGGAAAGTCATCAAGGGAAAAGAGGAGAGAGGGATGGATCCCTCATTGAAATGCAAGTTACATCCCCCCTTTCGCCTCTCTCCTCTGGGGACTCCCTGCCTTTCTCCTCCTTCTATTTCCCATCTTTCAGACGCTCCCTCTCTTCCTTTGTTAATCAGTTAAACTCCCTCTTCAAACAACCCCTCTAATTACTCCTCCACTCTCTGTAAACGACAGGGCTGTCTCTCGCATCTCGTTTCCATCGCTCCCCTCACCCCCCCATCCCCAGCTCCTGCACTCCATGGAAGGGGTTGACCTCTGTCAGCCACCAGTCGGCCCTCGGTAGTGTGCTCCTGTGCACGTGGATGACTGATTCCTGCATGTTAATGAAAGGAGCAATGTATTGGGCCAGGATGTGATATTATTTTATCTCAATGTTGGTGATGAGTATGGTCTGGTTGAGCAGTCACATGATTGAAATTTGGGACAACAAGCTTGTCTCTCAAATATTATAAAACATCAGGATAAAAATGGTGAGGTGACACTTTCTTCACCGAGTCCCCATTGGCCACATTTTTTTACTTTATTAAGGATTTCTTAATTTTTCTACAATGACGTCCTCATTTTCTCCCTCTGCCACCCAGCCCCACCTTTCTGGCACTAATCTACACACACATCTCCCTCTTTTAAATTAACATGCAACAAGAAAAAAAGGGGGCAACAGAAGGGGGGGAAAAAAATGAAATGCATTTAATAAATGGCTGACTTCAAATCGCCCAGCTTTTCAGCCTCCCCCTATTCAACACCCCAATGAAAGGCAAGAAATCATTCACTGGGAGAGACAAAGCCGAATGAAAATATAATTCTGCATTGTGAGGCGCTTTTGTCCCGGCCCGTCAAATCGTTAATGGCAGGGCTTTTGTTTTGTCGTCGCTTACCGCCTGGCGGTGTCGTATGGCGGTGGCATCGCCTGCCCCCATAATAACCACGCTTTGTGATATTAGATTATAGGGGCAATTAATGGCATCAAACCTTAACTACTCTGCATTCAGCTTGTCACACACATGCATTCAGCCTCCCGTACATCCTCACACATGAGTTCCATATCTCGCCGCACTTGAGTCCATGGGGGGCATTAGCCGACATGTGGAAAGGTGCTATAACTCCAATAATTATTATGCCTCTGACTTGCAAATGCCAATGGCGGTGTGTATAAAATAGAACGTAGGAGTTGTCAACATGGAAGAATGGGATGCACAAGAGCAATTAATTACAGCTTTTCATTTGCCAGCCTTGAATGACAAGGCCCGGAGGAGGGGGGGCACGCTGGCATGATGCCAAGTGGCGGGCAACATCACTCCTACCTTGCTCATCCCCCCCACCCCTCCCTCCCCGCCACCCCTCTGGCCCCTTTTCCTTTACCAACTGCCACGGCCCCGCCCCCCTCATTAATGCCGCCTGTCCCTGAGCTCAATCACATATTTTGTAACACAGCTTATTCATGCTTACACCAAGTTGAATTCAGTGCGGCATGTCGCAGGGCATTTCAAAGTCCCGATTTCACTGAATTCATTTTCCATTTGCTGATTTTGCCTACAACGACCATCTTTATAATGTAAACTTGATTATAACGACCAGATCTTCCCCCAAAAATCATGAAAAGGCCTTGGTTACAACGAATCGTGGGAAGCTAACTGCCATGGCGACTTTGTTTATAAACAAAATGTGCAGTGCGGGATTCCCCCCGTTACCTAACAACGCTACTGATCGACTCGTCCGTTGTTGTACTTCCGCAGACACGACGCGGAGCATGCGGTCTGAAAACGTGTGATAAACGGAAGCAAAGCTTTTGAAAGGGAGTCTCCTAGGCGAAGCTCAACCGAGACGACGAATTAGCAAAATGAACAATTTTGACAATCATCCGTAATGGCAACAAAATCATGGCAGATTTCAAATATGCAGGCATTAGGGAACTTGACCATATCTTCATGAGTTCTAAAATGAAACAGGGTGAACAGGTAGTGCAAAGAACATTTTTGAAATTAATGAAAAAAATAGACAATGGCAGTACAGTCAAACCTCGGTTTTCGAACGTCTCGGTTCTCGTCCAATTCGGTTTTCGACCAAAAGTTTCGAGTTTTTTATGCCTCGGATGACGAACAAATTTCGGTTCTTGAACAAACTGAGCGCACTTGAATGCACCATTTGACTCCTCTCGCCTTCCTTACCCGAGGAAGTGACGCTTCCTCGTGTTGCTTTCCATTGTGAGCAGACGTGTTCAGTAAACATTTTTATTTTAAAAAGAGCGTGGTTTCGGTTTTTGAACAATTTCGGTTTTCCGAACAGCCTTCTGGAACTGATTATGGACGAAAACCGAGGTTTGACCGTATAAATTATCTCTTCCAGGGTCAAACTGCTGCCATCTCTGTTAATTGTACAGACAATGTTTTAAGTAACAGTCTAATCTGCCATGCAAATGTGAAAAGACATTAACCGCTGCAAGGGTTAAATGTTAAAAAAAAAAAAAAAGCACACACACAGAGTATCTCTCCTTTCCTGTAACTCTAATGCCACATCTCACTTTGTGGGAGCCCATAATTGTAGGATTATTCTTTAAAAAGCAGGTCTTCACACTTCCCCTCGTAACTTCCCATAGCATTCCTGTCGGTGATGAGCAGTTTGACCCTGATGGTGACAAATTGTTCTACTCGGAGTGGATGTAGATAAATGGCCAGTTTGTGAGGTGATAAGTCATGCTTGTATTTCTCCATTAAAGTGCCATCACTGCTGAACAGGCAGGATTATTTGTATTGCGAAGACAGTATAGTTTATTGACGTGTAGGCAGTGAAGGAAGCGCGACTCATCCCTCAGCCTGTTAGGAGAGACACTATATCCACTCCGGCAGTCGCACTCTCTCCGCCTGTCTCATTAAATATCTGTTATCTGCTTGGTCTTTATTTCCCTTAATTGTTTCCTCTTTCAGTTGTCTTTTAATTTCATATGTAAATCTGTTTTCAAACACATTAATTTAGCATCCATGACCAGCCCTTATGTCTCACTGTGTGAATTGTGTGATTAGTATGCTTTGGGTTGTGTTGTTTGGAATCAGATTAGCTTCTCTGCCTATCTCGGCGTACAACTTTTCCCTTTGCTGTGTCTTTGCTTGCCTGCCGCATGCTCTGATGAGATAAACATCTCCCGGTGACAACTGAGATGTTGGATGTCTCTCCTTAGCCAGGCTTGAATATGCGGGGAGTAAATCGCAGGCAACCGTAATCATATGTTTATGGAGGGAGATAAGATGTTTAAGATGTATTTATTATTTTTTAGATAAAGATTGCCTATCAGGGCTTGTATATCTGCTGCTGTCCCATAAATTGTCTCAATTATTTTCAACAATGCCAGCGCAGTGGAGGAATGGTCCAACAAAATAGATATGAAGTGATGTCTTTATTGTTCTTTGCGTGATGTTGATCTATAGCTAACCGATTGTTTTATCTTTCTCATTTTCAAATATTTATTTTATATTTAATCCGAAGTGCTGATTCACCTGTCAGATTACTCCGTATAAATAAACATGTTTCAGGGTCCTTTATAATCTTGTTTTTGGCTCACTCGCTGACGAGCAATAGGCCATTGTTTTCATTGGCATTTTGGGGCAGTTGGGGCCTAGCAACAAAGTCTAAATTGTTTTGTCTAAAAAGTTTTGAAACAAATGGTTTCTGGGTTGGGTTTTTTTGTGTGTTAGTGTGTGTGTGCTATTTTTAACATTGACATTAAAAGAGTCATTACCGGTAATCGGACTACGTTAGTTAAAACTTTAAGTACATTTTGGGCTATCTGGCTAGCTAGATAGCTGCCTGCCTAGCTAGGCAGGCAGGCTAGCTAGGCTGCCTGGCTAGCACAGACAGACAGACAAGAGACTGTATTCATCCGAGAGGGAAATCAAACAAGGATTAAGGACGACGCTGTTCACATACAACTCTAAAGCCTTGATGGTGTTTTCCTACTTTTGCCAGTACATTTTTGAATATGTTTGTGTTGCCTCTGCTTTATGCAGGTCCCTGTATCCATGGCTATGATGAGCCCCCAGATGATCACTCCCCAGCAGATGCAACAGATCCTGTCACCCCCTCAGCTCCAGGCTCTGCTGCAGCAACAGCAGGCGCTCATGCTTCAGCAGGTGAAACACACGCGCACCTGAGCACACCTGAGCACACACACACGAACACACACACACACACACACACACACACACACAGATGCTGTTGTGTGTGGTTGCACTCACTCCGACACCAACATGTTTAGATGTGTCTGAAGTTTCATTGTGCGATGACACAGACTAGGTGTGTCTGGATCTCATTTGATGTTGTGAGATCATGAAGGTAAACAAAGGCAAAATTGTGACTCATGCACACATTTTTTTTTTTAAAGTTCCTCCCCTTCAACAATATTACTACTGTGCTTGGTTGTTGTTATAAGCATGACCCCGCCTGAAAGCACACGCATACATGAACGATTCACAGTGTTTTAGGAAGGGTTCAAGTATTTTGTTGCCATGCTAACGGCTAACAAACAAATAAACACTGCTCATCTGCAAAAGAGCTGCCAAATGTTCAGACACAGAGGTAAGCTCTTGCTTACATGTGAAAGACACCTGGAGTTAAGATTCAAAGAGTTGTTTGTATAAAAGTACAATGCAACACAAAAACTAAATCCAAACACTTAAAAGCACACGTACATGACCGCTGCATTTTGCTGATGTCATTTATGATGCTAGGTTTTTGTGTGACTTCAGTTTGATTTTCCTCAACTTTTTAAAAAAAAAAACTAATCGGGTCATTCACAGTACTGTCTTCCCGTGTTTATCGCGGTTAATGGAAACCAAAACCACCCGCGATAAACGAAAATCCGCAAAGGAGCGACCCCTCCCCACCCCCGTATAGGTACATGTGTATGAGTATAAAAAAAGACCAAATTTGATGGCATACATGCATGTAGAAGTACATTTTGTAGTAATTAACATTACTTAATGCTGTATACTAATACATTTAAACATGTATAAGTTAGGTTAGTTTAGTGCAGGTGTCGGCAACCCAAAATGTTGAAAACCACATAGGACAAAAAAAAACAAAAAACAAATATGTCTGGAGCTGCAAGAAAATAAAAGCCTTCTATAAAACTTACAATGAAGGAGACTGGACTGTCTCAGAATTGTTTATGTTATTCATTCCTTTGATGTGTGTTCACAAAGGCCCCCATAGAATTTATTTTGTCATTTCCTCGCTTGATTTTTTGTTTTGGTGCATTATTTTCGCTTTTCTTAGTGTCCGTGAAGTGATCATTAATTTCCATTTTTCGGAGGCTGTCTTTAAATGCCTCTCGAGTGAGAAGAGAGAAGGCACGGAGTCGGAAGCAGACGTGTTTGTGTTTGTCGAGACTGTTAAAAGCAGAAATAAAGTGTACGTTTAAAAAAAACAACAACACCACAGCTCTCCTTTTTCGGAGCTGCAACATGTATCTATATCTATTTGAGCTATATTAGGCTACTATCAAAATCTTTTTCCATTTTCAAACATTTTTTATAAAGCTCCAGGGAGCCACTAGATGTCGCTAAAGTGCCGCATGCGGCTCTGGAGCCGCGTGTTGCCGACCCCGGTTTAGTGTATGAATAACAAAATACAGTAAACATACATGTAGTACTGTATATGTTGCTCTTTGTGACTCGCTGTTGTGTTGCTGACTTTTGCTGCTTCTCGCAGACCGTTTGCGGACTTTTTGCGGACTTAATTTTTTTTTTTTTTATGAACATGTTTGAAAAAATCCGCGATGCACTGAAGCCGCGATAAACGAACCGCGAAATAGCGAGGGATCAATGTAGTGTGTTTCAGCTGCATCATTTTCGCCCATCCGTCCCTCTGTTGTCTGATCCGCTTATCCTCACGAGGGTCGCCAGTGAATAAGAACTCAAAGCTATCGCAACATCTATCATAAAGGACATCGACAAATCACATGCTTTGTGAACGAAAGGGTGGCGAAGAACCTCCTCGCCTCCTCTACGACACACAAGTCCGACTAATAAAACCACTGAGTTTAACATCATTCTCCCAGTTAATTAACCACGGCACGGACTTGCTTCGAGTCTCATTCTTGCAAGCCAGCACTTTTGCACGGGCCGACACGAGACGCACACAGAATGAGACAATCAGCTGACATATCACTCGGCAGAGCATTAAATTTCCTGACCCTGTGGCAATACAGCATTGTAAAAAAAAAAAGTGTAGGTAAGGTTTACGGTCCACTACCACATAATATTTGTGTGTATGTGTGTGTGTAGGTTAACCTTTCAATTTCCTTTAACCTTTACTTACGCTACGGCCGCTTTTCCTTTCCCATATACTGAACTGGTTTGTTCACTACGGCAAGGTCATGGTAATAGGCTGAAGAGGTGAGTGCCTCACTTCCATACTCTTTAATGCATAGAGCCACTGAATCAAATCATTAAAAGACCTTAATTATCACTTAATTATTCCCTCAACTCACCACTCTGCAGCCGAGTGTGCGCCCGCGCGCTTGCCTCCGCATTTGCATGTGTGACGAGGAGGGGGATCAGGACTAGTGAGGCAGAAAAGAGATATTAACCCCGCCTAAGGAACAATAAAAGAGCGGAAAGGCAGATGGGGAAGAAAGAAGGCAAAGAAAAGTACCGCGTCTTCCATTAAAACAAATTAAAGATAAGAAAGTGCGTCATTGTTGAAATGCAAAGTAAATTATGGCAAATTCAAGCTATGGGCCGGGATAAGATTGAAGCTGGAAATGTAAAATGGCGTATGGCACAAAAGGAAGAAGGAGCATTACGCTTCTCAGTTAGGATGTTCACTGGTGTCTAACCGGCCCGATCGCGGGTCCGCCGGATGAGAGACCGCAGCAACTGCGAATCTGTGAAGTTATTCGCTTCTGAAAAGCCTCTTTGAACATTTGATGCGCCATGAAACAAAGACAAACTGCGGAGGTGCACACGCCCGGGGGGGGGGGGGGGGGGTTAATCTCAAGAGGATAACCTCCCCTGCACACATGCGCACTTCAGCACACGCTGTGGTCAGAGTTTCCTTGCCTGCGTTGCTCTCCTCGCGTGCGAGATTGTAATCTTAATGGAGCGGCCTGCCTAAATGACTGACTAGCAACACAAATGCACAGACAGGCTGTGGTCAGTCAGGAGAGACAATGCTTTGGGTGTTTGTAATGTATGTTTTTGAAATGAAAGAATGATCCCAGCCGAGGGACCCGTGGTGGTTCACAGAGTTGACTTTTGTGCAGCTGGTGTGAGTTCGTGTCCCACTCGGTCGTCCGGATGTTTGCAGTGGACTGCATAATAAACCGTTTTTCCTTTCTGGTGACTTTTTGTCGGGATGTATGGATTTATGGGTGCTGCGGTCACCGGCCATTGCTCGTGTGGTGTCGCGGTTGCGTTGGTGAGACGGGGACCGCAGGGACAAGTAAAATGTCCCACTTAAAGCGTTTAATGATGACATTTACTCTAATTAACAAGTGTTCGACTTTTTTTTAATGCCACAAATGAGGTATTCTCACTATATATACATATATTTTATTTTTTGGGCGTTACTTATGCATTAACCTTTTCATGCACCCTGTAACCCGATGTTGTTACCGCTGTCCCTGAAAGGGTTGAATTCAACAAGTGTTCATTTAACAACAAATGCACAGCCACCTTATACCAGTTGCATATATGCTTATACAGTCAAACCTCGGTTTTCGAACGTCTCGGTTCTCGACCAATTCGGTTTTCGACCAAAAATTTAGATTTTTTTATGCCTCGGATGACGAACACATTTCGGTTCTCAAACAAACTGAGCGCACTTGAATGCACCATTTGACTCCTCTCGCCTTCCTTACACGAGGAAGTGACGCTTCCTCGGGTAGACGAGGAAGTGGTGCTTCCTCGTGTTGCTTTCCATTGTGAGCAGACATGTTCAGTAAGCATTTTTATTTTAAAAAGAGCGTGGTTTCGGTTTTCGAAGAATTTCGGTTTTCGAACAGCCTTCTGGAACGGATTATGGACGAACACTGAGTTTGGCTGTATATATCTATATCTATATTTATATTGCACTTATATTGAACTGTGTACATCTCTCTTTTGAAACATTTATTTTTTGCATGCAAACACTTTGTTTTTTCTACCCCCCAATTTTGCTGCTGTAGACTGTAAATTTCCCCAGTTTGGGACAAATAAAGGATATCTTCATTTAAAATAATGGAAGGTTAAATACTGGTACTGGAGGAGGGCTTGGTAACATACATGAGAACAATTACTAAACAATGGAAAAAAGATAAAAGGACTGTGTCTTCGAAGTTGCTAGGTAATGCATATGTACAGAATGTAATAAGCAAAGAGACTATTTGACTATTCAAGTATTGCAGGTTGCCGAAATATTGCACAGTGTGAACCTTCAGGTGAACAGGAATACAAAAGATTGCACGGTGTGGTTGACATTATGACATCATATTTTTCTCAATAGTTCTAATATATTTTTGTCGTTCCGGCTGTGATACTCTTGTTGCAAGTATGAAAAGTTGCGTGTTGTGGATGCGTGCTGTCTCCGATAACGTTCTGCGCCTCAGTCACACATACAGTATGAAGCAATTGTCCAAATAGTTTCCCCATCCAAAGAATGCACTTTCAATGTCATTAGCTGAGCGAATAACCGCAGTGACACTCCATATTTCTACAATGGCGACACAACAGTAGAATGGAAGTATCGGAACTTGAAGCGCAGCGCTTATGTCATCGTGTGGCGCAAGTCCTACTTGTGGCTCTCAGCAGTGTCAGCTGGGATCGACTACAGCCCCCTGCGGTGATCTCATGAATAAGTGGTGTAGATAATGACTATCTGTGTGTAATTCCCTCCGAGGGATGTGGCCCTGCTCGGTGTTATAGCCCCTCTGGATGTATGTAAAAAACGAGAGACATCTGCCACCCTCATATCATTTTGCGGCGTGTGCGCAGGAGCATTTTCTGTCGCAGCCTGATCCTTGGATGCAACGTTTAATTGCTTGCCGTGGCTTTGACACACGTAATTGCCTTGCAACAAGTCAGCACGCGTCATTTCATAGTCGCTTCATAGTATTCTTTCGATTGGCTGCCATGCGATTTGTCAATGGACCGCGCGTTGCCACAACAATTCATGTTGGCAACAATCAGCATGCCGATGATTCTTTAACGCCGATTTTTGATTCACTCATGTTTCCTCTTCACCTCACTGCAGCTACAAGAGTACTACAAGAAACAGCAGGAGCAGTTGCACCTGCAGCTTCTGACTCAGCAACAGCAACAGCAGCAGCAGCAACAGCAGCAGCAGCAACAGCAGCAGCAGCAGCAGCAGCAGCAGCAGCAACAGGCCGGAAAGCAAGCAGCAAAAGAGGTGAACATAACGTGCACACTCAGTTAGTTCAAGCACACTTTGAAATATACAAGTGCCCTTAAATGCCAAAAAAAAAAAAAAAAAGGCTGACAAGAGAAGTTGCAGAAGGAAAAAAAAAATCCATCAAGTGTCCAATGTATTGACTGTGCGGTAGGCTACATATGTTGGCCGTCTTCTTCATCTTTCCTCGTCTTCCTTTGTGGTTTGCGGTCATCTCATCTCAAGACAAGCATTAGCGAGTGCACACTGTCATTTTCTCCACAAGCCTGCCATGTCGAAGCGGTGTAGGAGTGCAGTGCCAAGCCAGTCGCTACCTTGCCAAAGCCCTCATTTACATGTCTTCAACTGTGGGCCCCGAGGTGAAATCTCTGTGTAGGAGGGGTCTTCCTCTCTTTTAATTGTCAATTAACCCCGCCAAGCGCCGGAGGCCTCTCATGCTTTTCCTCCCTCTTTTTTTTTTTTTTTCCTGCGTAGACGTAGAGAAAATACAAACTGGCCGCTTTTAAGCACAGCTGCAAATCACTTCCGAAGGATCATGTCACACAGCCCAATCAAAAAGGATTCGTCTCCGTGGGACCGAATGCTTGTAACCTGTGTTGGATTGATTGTCCTTCTGTGCTGTTTAGCTATTTTTGCAGGTGTAATACTGATGAGAATGTGCCAAACATTTTTGAGAGGAAAATGATACATTTTTGCCAAAATGCTTCGACTGAACTCCTGCCACATACCTCATATGCTCCTCAGACCTTTTTTTTTTCTCTCTCTTTTTGTCATACTATTCCATTTATCAGATACTAGAAGAGCACCAGTAACTGCAAAAAGGAAAAATATAATCAGGATCGTAATAAAAGATGTAGCTTTTTGCAAAAATGGGAAAGTGATGCATTCATGCTCGTTCGAGTTATAATAAGCTATGTTGGCAATAAGTCGATAATGACAATACCAGAAGAGTAACAGAATGCACGTCGGAAAGTATTCACCAACCAAGCCGTAATCTTCCCTCTGTGTCGTCATCGTTCATTGAAGTTATGGTTTTAATATTTCGAGCTGTGGTTAATGTCTTTTAAAATACATGACCTCTTCCAAGCATTTCTTCATTTCCCCAGACAAGTAGAGAACACATTTTACTGTTCCCTGGTTTAATATTTACAGCGGTGGATTTTTACACTTAAATTAAAATTGTACATGGCCACTAAATAATGTAAAAAATGTACGACTGCAAATATTTATGTGAATTATGGGGGTGGAAAAAATCACTTTAAATCCACATATTGACCAGTGTCTTTGAACTGACTCAGCCACTCATATTGACTCCAGCTATTCACACTCACATTCAAACCTTTTGTCAATTGAGAGGACAGTGTTCCGTCACGTTTCACGAGTGATATGTTCCATGATCCCCCGTTATGGATGGATTTCCACAAAGTAGTGTTTGACTTTTTGGGGGGGTAAGGGGGTGGGGGACATTTATGCCTCTTTAAGCCATTACGACCCCCACCCCCACCCTCCCCACACACAGTTTCCACTCTTCTAAACACTTGTTATACTTAATCAATTTAAGGTGCATTGACGCACTAGGATTGTACCTTGGTATACAATGCGACATATCATTTTAGCTAAGGTAAGCCATTTTAAACTAAAAAGAAAAACTTCAACAAAGTAATCAAGCAGACATTTGATTGTCTTTGTGTGCGGCGGGAGGCAGAGCGCATTCTGCTCACACTAATTTCTGAACATAACCTATCGTGAGCAACTCGTGCGTCAACTGTTTCTTGTACTACCTGATACACTGGGCTCCAGTTCTCAGGGTTTTTTTTTGGGACATTCACGAACCAAACAGCACATTTGAACAACATTGTGAGTGAAATATCACACTCAGAACATATTTTGGGGGCAACTTGCTATAATGTTGACGGCATCATATATATATATATATTTTTTTTGTAAAACAAAAGTCCCCCTCAACAAAAATTATACCGACTTTGAATGAAGAATAATAACAAGAAACCCCATAAAATATCAAGGTAACACCGCAATAGATGAAGTCACAAATAAAAACCCTGCGATCAAGTGAACCCGCAAATAACCGAACCATGAAGTAGCGAGGAAACCCTGTATTGACCTCTCCAGGTTTTTTGGAACTAAGAAATGTTACACGAAACAAGCATTTGGAGAACACGCAAATTACACGCAGGAAGGACCTCTGATTCAAATCCTGAAAATCAGAACTGTGAAGTAGCATGCAAACCACATGTTCATCACGCTGTCTCTAAACCCGTTCACTTTAATCTAACAAGCAACTAAGAACAAGCAGCAATAAGGCACAAATTAACCTGAGACTTTCTGTCAAAACCACAAGGCGGATCTCCCTACATTCCGTCTCTTTTCCCAGAGGGCCCGAACCAGTTCACCTCACCTCGCCAGTAAAACCCCCTCGCCAACAGCAGCTCACCACGTCGAGCGTGACCAAAGCAAAGCAGTTGTGGTCGCCTGCCATGTTTGAGAGGGGTCCGAATTGCTCTTCCATTCTCCCCCCTCCTTCCCGCCTCTGCCCCAGTTTTCGGTTTTTTTTGTTGTTGTCCTGTAACAACTAGACAAGTGCAATCGCTGGTCATACAGCTACACGTAGACGCTTGATGTGTGGTGGGTCACTGCACAAACGCATACACTTGAGGGGGTGGGGTCGGTCGGGGGTGGTGGGTCGATATGGCTTCCAGCGGAGCTCCATTCAGTTTATATGTATTGAGCTAGTTGTTGCAAGTAACTCGCCTTTGCTATAATATCCTGCCTGCAGATGTCGAGCTGGGGTGTGTTTCCATAGTTTGTGATGTTTATGTCAGTGAAGCAATCAATGTCATAAGTAGTTTTCGGAACATGGCATACGTGGAAAAGTGAAATCTTTTGAAAGGCTAACAAGACGACAGTAGGAATCAGAGAAGTGCGAGCAGGAGGAGGGCAAAAACCTTTAATCACCGCAGAGAGTTTTGCGCTCAAGTGCCAATGACTTCTTGACCTTTTCCCCCCCATTTTCTGCTATCCTTTCTGTGCATGGAAGTGGTGCATTCCAAGACGATGAAAGTGTCAGTGTTTTTTTTTTTGTTTTTGTGCGCACATTTGGGACCGGTCAGGAGTCAGCTTAATGAAGTGACTCTGAGCATCGCAAGAGATGTGTGCATGTGTGTGTATGTCAGTGACTGTCCATTTCGTGCGTGTGTGTGTGTGTGTGTGTGTGTGTGTGTGTGTGTGTGTGTGTGTGTGTGTGTGTGTGTGTGTGTGTGTGTGACTGGCAGGCTCAGACAGTGTGTGATGTGCTCATAAATCACACTGACAGCCTGTTACAGCGCTAGCTTTGGCCACTCAGCCACAGCTAATGTAAACAGAACACAGACACACACACACACAAATGCACACACACGCTTTAAAGAAGGACATATCTCAGGAGAGAATGAGGGACAGGGGTGGGGGGGGGGGGGGGGGCAGAGGAGCAAATGAAATGGACAGACGTGAAAGAAAAAAAAATGGGCAGCAGGGCTAGACAGTGAAGAAAGGAGCAGAAAAGTTTCCTTATGGATAAAAAAAAACAAAAGTCATCATCAAATAAAAGAAGTAAATGTAGGCCTTTGTCCAATTTCTTATAAAACAAAGATCCATATTTGACACCTACATGCTTTCTTCCAGTGGGACTTCTTGCGAGGAAATGGGGACGGGGGGGTTGCCTTAATTGTATGTAATTTTTTAATGATGATTAACTCTGTCATGCACAGTTAGGATTGCAAAGGAGCGTAAAATTCTGTGAATTTCTGGAAGCCTTCCAAAAACTTTCCATGGGAAGTTTAGGGAGGGATTTTTTTGGAATCGTTCCAAGTTTGACACATCCCTTATGATGCTGCATGCAGAGGTGGGGGTCATGGGGGAGCAAAATACTTTGCCATAAGAGACATGGAAGACTTCACTGTGCAAGATATGTGTAGAATTTGTATATGTATTAAAAATATATATTTCAATTAGTGTAAACTGAGCTCACAGTAGTGAAGGGAAAGAGTTTTGCACATTGTTGAGCACATCTGCTTCACCAAAGTGATATGCGTAGCCTATTACCGTTTTGTTTCTTTAGTTGGTAAATGATCATGTAGTGAATGGCGCGGAGTGCCGAGCATTTTGCGTGTTCCTGTTGTCCTTCCACTCACCAAGTGCAGCCCTTTCACATACAGTCAACGTTGCCACCACACATTCTCTCCCCAGGCTCCCAGTCTGAAAGGAAGTGACCTAGCTGCCCTTCCTGTGAGTTGGTCTCTGTTCAAAGGCTTCCATGCTGCCAACTCAGTTTCTGTCTCTCCCTCACACACACAATAAGCAGGTCCTCAAGTCCTATTTTTTTTTTTTTCTCCCCACAAGTTATCTGTAAGAGATAAAGCTCATCTCTCTGGGGTTAGCCGGCAGGGACTTCAAACAGCTTAGCACAGTCCCGCTCAAGTAGAACCTGGGAGAGCAGGAAAGAGCGCATTTATCACAGTAACACGTACGCGTACGCGCACGCGCGCATGCACACACACACACACACACACATTCGCACACTCACACGCATGAATACGGCCATTTGATGACCCCCAAAAAATCGCATTTTACTGTGATTCGATGGTCCAAACTTTGCACTTGGATTTATTGGGTGTGACGAAAGTAATAAGCCGGGGAAAACAAATGGCTGACAATGTATTGCAGGTGAGACATTTATATCCAAACTTAAATGGAAAAAATAAGTGCAAATTTCAAAATGTGGTTTTGTGTGCACAGTGCCAAATATAAGTTGTTGTAATTTTCCACTTGTCCAATCGGGGTCAGGGGCCCACACGGCGAGCCCCTAAACTCAAAATTTGTTTGGCACAATTCTTACACGAAGCCGTTCCTGATGCAACACATCCTTTTTTCTTTTTCTTTCTTTCTTTTTCCACAATATGCTTTGTGCTTAGTATAATTACTTTCCTATGAATAACGTTTGAAATCGGTGTCAGAAATACAGTAAAAATTATATAAAGCCATCTCTCTTCAAAAAATGCTTTTGACCAGTGTAGGTGAACCACCATTGAGGACGCAGAAAAGCAAAACTAACCAAAGTCCATCCATCCATTTTCCGAACCGCTTTATCCTCACTAGGGTCGCGGGGGGTGCCGGAGCCCATCCCAGCTGTCTTCGGGCAGTAGGCGGGGGACACCCTGAATTGGTTGCCAGCCAATCGCAGGGCACTAACCAAAGTAAAACATGAAAACAATAACCTACTTCAACTTTGATAATGTATATGATAATGCCGGTATCTTATTGTGTTCAAAGTTATTGCGCATCCTTCTCCGTACATTCTTTTTAATGTGCCTTCCTGACAATAGCCCTTTTTTGGAAGCCAAACCACACATACAGAGTACACAGTGGTCGACTGTTTTAGCACATCCGGCTCACAGTGCAGACGTGCAGGGTTCCATTCCGGCTCGGGCCTTCCTGTGTGGAGTTTGCTTGTTCTTCCCGCGCCTGTGTGGCTTTTCTCTGGGTACTCTGGTTTCCTCCCACATTCCAAAAACATGCATGGTAGGTAAATTGAACACTCTAAATTGTCCTGAGATGTGAGTGTGAACACTATCTCTGTGTGCCCTGCGATTGGCTCGCAACCAGTTCGGGGTGTATCCTGTCTACTGCCTGAAGACAGCTGGGATAGGCTCCAGCATGCCCGTGATCCTCGTGAGGATAAGTGAATTAGAAAATGGATATCTTATATTGAACCTTTTATGTATATATATGTACATACATATATATATATATATATATAATATACACAGAGAGTCATTCCTCGGTTTTCGACCATATTCCGTTCCTGAAGGCTGTTGGAAAATCGATTTGTTCGAAAACCAAAACCATGCTCTTTAAAAAAAAAAAAAATCTTTATTGAACACGTCTGCTCACAATGGAACGCCACATGAGGAAGCGTTACTTACTCGTCTACCCAAGGAAGCGTCACTTCCTCGTGTAAGGAAGGTGAGAGGAGTCAAGTGGCGCATTCAAGTGCGCTCAGTTTGGTCGAGAACCGATTTTAATGGGCAACATTAAAAAAAACTCCAAATTTTTGGTCGAAAACCGATTTGGTCGAGAACAGAGACGTTCGAAAACCGAGGTTTGACTGTGTGTGTGTGTGTGTGTGTGTGTGTATAATTAGAGAGAGAGAGAGAGAGAGGAGAAATCATCGTGTCAACTGAGGAGGATTTGCGCAATTTGAGAGGCATGATTGGAAAAAAAAAAGTATGATCTTACTGTATATCTCAAACAATTCATAGAAATATGACATGACAGGTAAAATCCGTCTTGGCTTAATATTGCTTTCCTTGAATTGAGTCCAAAAAGCAAGGAGTTGGAGTCGCCTATTACAACAGAATCACAGTAAAAACCAGACTGACAAGCTATTTCTTCTTTTTTTTTTCCCCCACTCTCGCTTCCTCTCCTTTCCCCTGGCGTGCAGCAGCTAGGCAGCAAGCAGCTGGCCTTCCAGCAGCAGCTGATCCAGATGCAGCAGCTTCAACAGCAGCACATCCTCAACCTCCAGAGACAAGGCCTGGTTCCCCTGCAGCCGACCGCCGCCATGCAGTCCCTGCAGCAAGGTAGATGCGCCCTTGTACGCAATCCTACCGTGTGCGCAAGGTCACGGCTGCACGCGCATATGCCTCCTGCGCTCAATGCCACATGTGAAGCCTGTTAAGTTAATCAGGCTGTAAAAGTTCAAAGAAAACCCAATTGGTGGGTTTGTGGGAGGTGCGCATTGGGATTCGAGGTAAAATATGCCACCAATTCCCTTGTTGTAGGTGTGCGCACTTGCCATTAAAATTAGCCGCAGTCAAGCATATCATCAGAATCCTATTTTTATACTCCGCCGCAGTCCCTTCAATTTGTCTGCCAGGTTTCTTGATAAAAATCGACTGCTCTGCCCACACTGACCAGACATTCAGTCATCCGTACATTGTTTACAAATTAGAAATATTTGCCTTTGACTTTGACCTGCAAGTTCCTGCTCACATTTTAATCTCGGAGACAGAAATCGAATGTGAAGAACGAAAAACTGTTCTTATATGGGATTAACAATTCATCGTTTCCAATTCTTATGATATAAAAGGCACTTTTGCACTAAAGAGGGTCATTTTTACCATACTCGACTTTGGTATCGCCCTCTTTTGTGCTCTCGCTCCGTATCCTGCGGTGTGAAAGAGCCGGCCCATTGTGATGGCTCAGCCAGGCGTGAACCGGAGCATTCCTCGGACCAACCATGCCATGCGCGCGCGCACGCATACACTCATATGCAGAAACACTTGCGCACAGATGCGCATAATTAAACCCGCACGCACAACAACACAAATGAAGACGCTAGTGGACTGCCTCAAAAAGGCTGTTGTGTCCGGGGTGACGAGAGATCACCTCCGAAAAGCTGTAATAAGATTGAGAAGCCGCTGGGGATGGCTCGTGGGTGTAAATTATACAATAAATACGCTGAGGACATTGTGGTTAAGCCAGCTAGGTCCTCAGCAATCGACACAGAGATTTCTAGAGAATGTCTCACTCGCAAATAAATGCCGTTAAAATAATACGTTTTCTTTGTCATTGTGGAAACCTTGAGGAAAATGTCGGCCCGTTTGATCCCTCTCAAATTCATTCCAACTATTTATCTACAGATGTGTTTAAGGCTCAGCGGCGAATGTGTTAACGTGCTCTTCACTCATCAGTTGGTCACTGGAGCGTTTTCTGTTTTCATTAAGTGGTTGTTTAAAGTTTCGGTCCAGGCCGGTAAGTTAAACAGGAGGAAACGCTCCACATTTTTACAGTGAGGGTGTATCCATGGATCGATCAGGTTTCGCGGGGGAATAAGTGCGCACGCAGAGGACTTTATACCAACAAGAGGCCTCATTCCTCAACAGTGAGAACTTTTGTTTTGGCGGCACCACCGTAGGATGCCGTCAAAAGCAGACATAATATTTGTATTGCCGCAAGGTCGCTGGATGTGGATGTGCGCACACGGACGGCAGGCAAAAGTCAGCGTGCGCTGAAATCCATCGGAGTGGATTGTGACATTTGAGGCATCTTTCTTGCTTTGAAATTGGAGCAGAAATCACAAAGCTGCGCTCAAAGTGTTACCCCTGACCCGGTTGAGACAAATAGTGCCGGCGACAGCCGCCGCAGTGCTGCTCCACTGACGGAATTGCCATTAGTGTTTGGAATGCGTGTATAAATTAGCTTTTGGGTAGCTTCAGCTGGTGCTATTGTCCTCTTGCAGTAAATCTCAGGGGCTCTAGCAGTTGCATTGTGATTTTAATGAGTAGAAATGAGAAAGGGCTGTCTCTCTCTCACTCTCTCTCTCTCTCTCTCTCTCTCTCTCTCTCTCTCTCATCAATATTGAATTAACCACATTTCTTCTCAATTTAGGTCTCATAAGCATATACAGTGAAACTCCTATACAACGAAATCTACATGGGTGAAAAGACCCCCTAGTGTGAAAAAATCTTCATGCATTAACACCATGCCCACTTTCCTGTTTCAAATCTGCTACAGTGAAAAACCCCCTGTTGTGAAAAATGTCTTGCTGCAAACATGATTTTGTTGTAGAGGAGTTTCACTGTATTACCGTGACGTTAGATTCCCTCCGTCCGCTTTTTGGCGAACTGACGGTGTCTCTGTTCTGCAGCGATGTGTCCGTCGGACCTCCAGCAGTTGTGGAAGGAGGTGTCGGGTGTGCCGGGCAGCGACGAGGCCTTGAAACAAGCCGAGGGCCTGGACTTGAGTACCAACAGCTCTAATTCTACCTCAGCCTTCGCCAAAGCGGCCAGCGTCCACATGCCACTGCACAGTCTGCCCAATGGACAGAGCCACACCCCAAAGAGAGACAGGTACCGGGAGAATTAACTGATTATGTCAACCAGACACAACATTAGGTACACCTGCACACTCTTATGCGATTAAATGCAACAATAGTTTATGAACATTTCTGACCCCCCCCCCCCCCCCCCCCCCCCCAAAAAAAAGAGGGCATTTTCGTAGAATTTAAATCAACACTGTGGGATTGCAAAAAATACCGGTAATTTTATGTCCTTTAAAAAAAAAACATTAATATATGGAATATTTGTCGAGTATAAGAAAAAAAGCCCACTTAGCATAAACTTAGGAAACGACAATTTTCAAACAACTGACCTTTCTTCTAACGTAGCTGTGGATCTACAGCAATCCAAAAAAAATTTAAAATACACTTAACTCATTCACTCCCAAAGACGTTTTTAAACGTCTTTTCACACTTGGTCTAGAATTGGCTGGTACTGAATGAGTGTTAATATGAACCTTGTAAAGCTCATGTTTTATACTAAGTGACAAAGATGACAAAGGAAATTTTAGCACTGTAAAAAATACAATTGCACAATGTCATTTCAGTAAATTTGTGGTTTTTTTTATAAAGCATTTTTCTTTTTGTTTCTTAAGCTTTAGTTACGAGCTAGTTGTCATTAACTATAATAACCTCGGCATGATTGTGTTTTGTGTTCGGCGGAGGGTAATACATCATTTCACAACATCTTGATTATTGCGGTTGCAGTCATAGTGACGCCACCCAAAATTAGATTAGGTGGGTGTACCGAATGTCGTGGCTGGTGGTTAGCGTCCTTCCACTGTGTGACCTGTCGTCTTTCTAATTCGCACGCTCCCTATATTTCAATCTCCTGCCTTCCTTTTCACTTTTTAGCCCTTCTTCCCTTGCGACACAGGCAACATTCGCACGCAGCACACCACACGGCACCAGTGTGTTAAGTCATTTGATAGAGAGTGTGGCTTGAGTTATGTATATACCGCCTAGTATGCTGTCAACCACATGCTAATATGATATATCGGAGAGGATGAACAGAAGGAAGAAAGAGGGTGGTTAAGATTAAAGATTGAGACGGATCTAATTCTGCTGGCAGTGTGTTGAATGAAAGAGTAGAAACGCACCGCACACGCTACAGACGATGTATACATTCTATTGAGACGATGTGGTCCCATGGCTGTACGAGCTGCTCATGGGCTTGTCTCCATTTTTAAGAGCCAGACTGTTTGAGTGGATATCCTCCTTCACCAAGGCAGACATTGGCGATGACCATGCACCCCCATACTCCAAAGGCAGCCAACCCCCTACCAGCCAGTGAGTAGCACACACACTCATACACACACACACACACACACACGGGCGGCTCCTCGGAAGTCACTTTAGATGGTGGTCCAAGAGTGATCGAGATGAGCTAGGAAATGCTATCATTGTCTCCAAACAGTGGCTGCAGAAGCAAGGCAGCATTAGTGAGTTAGCCTGCTAAGCTAATGCATGGCTGATGTGGAGGAAAATGTGGTTGCCAGCAGTTTGTCACGGCTGCTGTCTGAGCAGCTTCTGAGTTGACTCAACCACAGCCAACACACACACATGCGCGCGTGCGCACACACACACACACACACTCACACACACACACACACACACACACACACACACACACACACACACACACACACACACACACACACACACACGCGCGCTGCCCCAAGCTCCGCATGCACATTAGATCAGGAGGAGGTGAAAAAGAAAAATGGGAGAAGGAGTGAGACATGTCTCCATCTGCAAAACAAATGTTTTTTGTTAGACGACCTTATGATGTTGATTTGGCCCGATCCTCATTCCAGGGCTCGCTCCCACACATGCACGCACACATACACAGTCATGTACCTATATGCGGAGACAACAGTTGCCAGAGAAAGTGTAGATCCACATCTGCTACTGGACCCGCCACACAGCCAGACACGCACACACATTGTACTCATACAGTATATATTGTTTGTTTTACCAAGAGCACAAGCCAAGCTGGCCCAGTTACAGTAAGCACTCGCTCACCAGAATAACCATCATCTGAGGGCGGCCGCTGCTAATCAGTCTTGGAAAGAGTTGGGGCCGCGCCGTCAAGAACTGAAACACAAGAACCGACAGCAAAATGAATACAGACAGACACACACACACGTGCGCCACATGCACGCCAAGGACAAGAAGACAGGTCATGGACTTGAAAATGTGCTACTGAGGTTGCTGGAGTGATCCCCTTCTTCGCCTGGCTTCTGTAACTGACCCCACTCTGCTCTATCATCCTTTCGCTGCACTTGGCTTGGAGAGCGGCGCGAGCTAACCACACTCAGATGGCCGTGTTGTTGCTACCGCTGCAAACAGTTATTCATGTGCGCGATTGTGCGGTCGATTGACACTTTGCTGCTCTCTATTCTTGCTTTTATGGAGCGCATATTGTGTCGCAAGCCCTAAACCGATCTCTCTGCTTGCAGTCACGAGGAGCATGCCGGCTCCCATCCTCTCTACGGCCACGGGGAGTGTAAGTGGCCCGGCTGCGAAGCACTGTGCGAGGACATGGGACAGTTCATCAAGTGAGTGTTTTTTGGGTTGCTCTCCTTCGCCCGTATTTTGCAGTACAGTGCCTATTGGTGTTGATTTAAGCGAACAGGCACTGATGTGTTCTTGGTTGTTATCCGACAGTTTGGCAGCCGCTCACTTCTTTTCTCATGAACCGCAAACTTTGTTCTAAAGCCACATCAAAATAGTCTTCAATTCCATCTTGAATTGTAACACGTTGCCTGTCATTTAAAAGGCTCAGGGACCCAATTTCATCCATGTATTAAAAGAAACATGACATCTTATCTGATTGAGATCACTTGTTGAAAGATGAAGTAAAACCCCAGTGTAATGTCGAACGTCTGTCACACCCGCCACTGATGTCTTTTAGCACCGCCCGAAGTCTTCAGTTGCCGTTGGTTGCATCACGTTCAATGCTCGCCTAACACATCTATACATATGTATACATTGACACCATTAACCGCTCACTCAACTACGTTTCTATTCGTGAAAAAATAAAACGAGCAAAGAAAATCTGCAGTATGCGGTCATACATAACCGCAGTGCAGTTTTGGAGAGCTTTTTAAATGACTTTCCAGGTCCACATAAGCGCAGTTGGGCTGGTGTTGGTGTCACTGGTGGAGAATATGGCAATTTAAAAAAAAATGCTACAAGTTGTGATAATGTTCCACATTAAAGATGTAATGTTTTCTGACCACAAAAAAATATCAGTGGAGGCCATGGCAGACAAAGTAAAACCCAACAAATACCTAAATAGAGTCAAACCTCGGTTTTCGTCCATAATCCGTTCCAGAAGGCTGTTCGAAAACCGAAACTGTTCGAAAACCAAAACCACGCTTTTTTAAAAATAAAAATGTTTACTGAACACGTCTGCTCACAATGGAAAGGCAACACGAGGAAGTGTCACTTCCTCGTCTACCCGAGGAAGCGTCACTTCCCCGTGTAAGGAGGGCGAGAGGAGTCAAATGGTGCATTCAAGTGCGCTCAGTTTGTTCGAGAATCGAAATTTGTTCGTCATCCGAGGCATAAAAAACTCAAAATTTTTGGTCGAAAACCGAATTGGTTGAGAACCGAGACGTTTGAAAACTGAGGTTTGACTGTATATGGAAATATGAGTGATTGTGTGATTTTAAAGTATTCCCCCCACTCGCCCACCCCTTCAAAAAAAAGTCACTTTTTGAATTGCATTTAATATTAAGTGCTTTTGACACAAAATCTTATCGTAGATTCACAGTACGGGTAGTGTGAATGTGACTAACCGTACGCTTTCGCAAAACCTTTTATGAATAGTAGCAGTAGTGCGAATGCTTGTCTCTCAACATTAACACAATTAGCTCAAGCTGTTTTGACTCTCCAGCTCCAGCCAAAGTTTCATTCTTCATCAGTGTTGGATTCCAGGCCTTCCTGTCCGCATCTTTGTTGGTTGTTAATAGCCAGTATGAAGTCAATTTAGGGTGCCGAGTCTGGCCTTGAGACACTGTTACTCCCCGTCAAACTCAAACACGCAGTGGACTTCCCGTCGCACTGTGGCAGCTAACAACAGCCTCGCAATCTCTTAACAAAGCCCCCAAAACAAACTCGGGGTAATTTTTTTTTTATGGAACTATTAGGCTATTTGAAAAGGCGGGAGGGATATTAATTAGCCAAGGTGATGAAATCGGCCTTATCATGAAAGTGCGCTCGGTGATTGTGATGGCATCGGACAAGCAGATCAAAGCTCGCAGGCAGGCTGGGAAAGTTTGGAGAGGAAAGCTGTTGTTTGGTGTCTCATTTCACGTAGCCTCAGGCAGATGGAAGGCAAGGGGAGGGGAGGGGGGGGGGGGGCGAGTGAAAGTGTGCAAGAGAAAGAGAGAGAGCTGAAGATGAGAAAAAAGAGGCGGTGACAGATAATGCCCGTAAGTCCAACAACGCTCCCCCCCTTCCAAGCCAGCCTTTGTCATCACCCCATGAGGGTAGCGGCAAGAGCAGAGGCGGAAGACGCTCCACTATTTCAGCCTTTCTTGCGCCCCCCCCCCCCCCCCCCCCCCCCCCCCCCGTCAAAGTCTTCTGGTATAACATTCAGGCTGTGGTTGATGGGCCTGGGTATGATGTGGGTTAAAATCTTGTCTGCCAGCAGTCGGAGGAGTAAACAGGGCCTCATTGTGGGCCACATCCAAAGAGAAAACCTGCTACTGTTTATGTCCTGTGGACAGACAGAAGGGAGTTTTTTTTCGTGTTGGATTGAGAGTGAATCATTGGCATTTAGGGAGATGTGGGAGGGGGAGAGTGGACGGAAGAGTGAGGAAAGTAAAAAGGGGGGGGGGGGGAGAAAAGTGAGATCATGTTTTTGTTATTATTATCGTGCACTTGTGTTGAGCCTTGGATTAGCCATGCCATGACATCATTGTTTTTGTTTCATTTCAAGCCTCACTCTGATATTACCTAACTTTCCGAAGTCAGAGACTCACCCCCCCCCCCTCACACACACACACACACACATACACGGGTGTGCGATCTCACATGAAACTTTCATTTGCTCCAAAACAGTGAGAAAAGTGCTTCCTTCGGATTAACACCACATGATATCATAAAAAAGTCCCTCTGGCGCACGGGCACGCACACTTTAGGGATATGCGCTGGCACAAACACGCAGTGGGCGGGCGGCAGCAACCTGTGAATAACCTTGGTGATGACAGAGGAGAGAAAGGCGATGGAGGAAGGCAGACAGGGAGGGGCTGCAGTGGGAAAAGATCAGAAGGTCCCTGCAGGTCCTCCCACAGCGGAGGAAACAAACAGCACCGGCACGCAGTCACATCATCCCAGCACATATTCATACGAAGCGGAGCGATGTTTAGCAAGAAGCGCGTCGGAAGATAAGCTTTTGGCCGATAACACATGAGCTCATATCCAGGTGGTTGTCTTGGAACATGGCTCACTTAGCACCAGTGAAGTGTACGCACACACAACACAGCTGCTGCGTCCTTCACCAGACAAAATAAACCAATGAGTGCATTTCTGAGACAGTTCGTAACTCTCAGCGAAATCAAGTGTGATGGCTCTCCAACGTCATCGCCAGTGAAAACTGGCTTTTGCTTCCGTTCCAGAAATGACTTTAACCCCCCCGTCCGCTCTTCTGTAGGCACTTGAACAACGAGCACGCCCTAGATGACCGCAGCACCGCTCAGTGCCGAGTCCAGATGCAGGTGGTTCAGCAACTGGAGATACAGGTGGGCCGCTCGCACGCAAACGCTTAATGGTCACCGCTTCCCAAACAAAGGCCCGACGCGACTCTTTTCAAGCCCGTCCGCGACGTTAACCCGGCGGAGGCTGAGGAGCCGTGTTTATGGAGAGCAGTGGAGCTTGTAATTTAAAAGGAGCAGTCGGCGAGGGAAGCTGCCATCGCCGCTCCAATTATAAAGCT